>JAFMNZ010000081.1:0-61189 GCA_019207045.1 Branchiostoma floridae x Branchiostoma belcheri | reverse complement strand
CTACCTAACCCTAACCTAGCGGGTAGTGCTTAAGTCATATCTCGACAAGTAAGCACCCGATTTCAAAACGGTTGGCAGATTACAAATCTGTACCAACATACCTTGTAATGATACCAAGTTTGACCGCCTAGAATACACTCTTAGCAATGTTGCCTCTAAGCACTACCCTAACCCTAACCCTAACCCTAGCGGGTAGTGCTTAAGTCATATCTCGAAGTAAGCACCCGATTCAAAACGGTTGCAGATTACAAATCTGTACAAACATACCTTTGTAATGTACATACAAGTTTGACCGCCTAGAATACACTCTTAGCAATGTTGCCTCTAAGCACTACCCTAACCCTAACCCTAACCCTAGCGGTTAGTGCTTAAGTCATATCTCGACAAGTAAGCACCCGATTTCAAAACGGTTGCAGATTACAAATCTGTACCAACATACCTTTGTAATGATACCAAGTTTGACCGCCTAGAATACACTCTTAGCAATGTTGCCTCTAAGCACTACCCTAACCTAACCCTAACCCTAGCGGGTAGTGCTTAAGTCATATCTCGACAAGTAAGCACCCGATTTCAAAACGGTTGGCAGATTACAAATCTGTACCAACATACCTTTGTAATGATACCAAGTTTGACCGCCTAGAATACACTCTTAGCAATGTTGCCTCTAAGCACTACCCTAACCCTAACCCTAACCCTAGCGGTTAGTGCTTAAGTCATATCTCGACAAGTAAGCACCCGATTTCAAAACGGTTGCAGATTACAAATCTGTACCAACATACCTTTGTAATGATACCAAGTTTGACCGCCTAGAATACACTCTTTGCAATGTTGCCTCTAAGCACTACCCTAACCCTAACCCTAACCCTAGCGGGTAGTGCTTAAGTCATATCTCGACAAGTAAGCACCCGATTTCAAAACGGTTGGCAGATTACAAATCTGTACCAACATACCTTTGTAATGATACCAAGTTTGACCGCCTAGAATACACTCTTAGCAATGTTGCCTCTAAGCACTACCCTAACCCTAACCCTAGCGGGTAGTGCTTAAGTCATATCTCGACAAGTAAGCACCCGATTTCAAAACGGTTGGCAGATTACAAATCTGTACCAACATACCTTTGTAATGATACCAAGTTTGACCGCCTAGAATACACTCTTAGCAATGTTGCCTCTAAGCACCCTACCCTAACCCTAACCCTAGCGGTTAGTGCTTAAGTCATATCTCGGCAAGTAAGCACCCGATTTCAAAACGGTTGGCAGATTACAAATCTGTACCAACATACCTTTGTAATGATACCAAGTTTGACCGCCTGGAATAAACTCTTTGCAATGTTGCCTCTAAGCACTACCCTAACCCTACCCTAACCCTAGCGGTTAGTGCTTAAGTCATATCTCGACAAGTAAGCACCCGATTTCAAAACGGTTTGCAGATTACAAATCTGTACCAACATACCTTTGTAATGATACCAAGTTTGACCGCCTAGAATACACTCTTGCAATGTTGCCTCTAAGCACTACCCTAACCCTAACCCTAACCCTAGCGGGTAGTGCTTAAGTCATATCTCGACAAGTAAGCACCCGATTTCAAAACGGTTTGCAGATTACAAATCTGTACCAACATACCTTTGTAATGATACCAAGTTTGACCGCCTAGAATACACTCTTAGCAATGTTGCCTCTAAGCACTACCCTAACCCTAACCCTAACCCTAGCGGTAGTGCTTAAGTCATATCTCGGCAAGTAAGCACCCGATTTCAAAACGGTTGCAGATTACAAATCTGTACCAACATACCTTTGTAATGATACCAAGTTTGACCGCCTAGAATACACTCTTAGCAATGTTGCCTCTAAGCACTACCCTAACCCTAACCCTAACCCTAGCGGGTAGTGCTTAAGTCATATCTCGACAAGTAAGCACCCGATTTCAAAACGGTTGGCAGATTACAAATCTGTACCAACATACCTTTGTAATGATACCAAGTTTGACCGCCTAGAATACACTCTTAGCAATGTTGCCTCTAAGCACTACCCTAACCCTAACCCTAACCCTAGCGGGTAGTGCTTAAGTCATATCTCGGCAAGTAAGCACCCGATTTCAAAACGGTTGCAGATTACAAATCTGTACCAACATACCTTTGTAATGATACCAAGTTTGACCGCCTAGAATAAACTCTTGCAATGTTGCCTCTAAGCACTACCCTAACCCTAACCCTAGCGGTAGTGCTTAAGTCATATCTCGACAAGTAAGCACCCGATTTCAAAACGGTTGGCAGATTACAAATCTGTACCAACATACCTTTGTAATGATACCAAGTTTGACCGCCTAGAATACACTCTTAGCAATGTTGCCTCTAAGCACTACCCTAACCCTAACCCTAGCGGGTAGTGCTTAAGTCATATCTCGACAAGTAAGCACCCGATTTCAAAACGGTTGGCAGATTACAAATCTGTACCAACATACCTTTGTAATGATACCAAGTTTGACCGCCTAGAATACACTCTTAGCAATGTTGCCTCTAAGCACTACCCTAACCCTAACCCTAGCGGTTAGTGCTTAAGTCATATCTCGACAAGTAAGCACCCGATTTCAAAACGGTTGGCAGATTACAAATCTGTACCAACATACCTTTGTAATGATACCAAGTTTGACCGCCTAGAATACACTCTTAGCAATGTTGCCTCTAAGCACTACCCTAACCCTAACCCTAACCCTAGCGGTAGTGCTTAAGTCATATCTCGACAAGTAAGCACCCGATTTCAAAACGGTTGGCAGATTACAAATCTGTACCAACATACCTTTGTAATGATACCAAGTTTGACCGCCTAGAATACACTCTTAGCAATGTTGCCTCTAAGCACTACCCTAACCCTAACCCTAACCCTAGCGGTAGTGCTTAAGTCATATCTCGGCAAGTAAGCACCCGATTTCAAAACGGTTGGCAGATTACAAATCTGTACCAACATACCTTTGTAATGATACCAAGTTTGACCGCCTAGAATACACTCTTAGCAATGTTGCCTCTAAGCACTACCCTAACCCTAACCCTAACCCTAGCGGGTAGTGCTTAAGTCATATCTCGACAAGTAAGCACCCGATTTCAAAACGGTTGGCAGATTACAAATCTGTACCAACATACCTTTGTAATGATACCAAGTTTGACCGCCTAGAATACACTCTTAGCAATGTTGCCTCTAAGCACTACCCTAACCTAACCCTAACCCTAGCGGGTAGTGCTTAAGTCATATCTCGACAAGTAAGCACCCGATTTCAAAACGGTTGGCAGATTACAAATCTGTACCAACATACCTTTGTAATGATACCAAGTTTGACCGCCTAGAATACACTCTTAGCAATGTTGCCTCTAAGCACTACCCTAACCCTAACCCTAACCCTAGCGGGTAGTGCTTAAGTCATATCTCGGCAAGTAAGCACCCGATTTCAAAACGGTTGGCAGATTACAAATCTGTACCAACATACCTTTGTAATGATACCAAGTTTGACCGCCTAGAATAAACTCTTTGCAATGTTGCCTCTAAGCACTACCCTAACCCTAACCCTAGCGGGTAGTGCTTAAGTCATATCTCGACAAGTAAGCACCCGATTTCAAAACGGTTGCAGATTACAAATCTGTACCAACATACCTTTGTAATGATACCAAGTTTGACCGCCTAGAATAACTCTTAGCAATGTTGCCTCTAAGCACTACCCCCTAACCCTAACCCTAGCGGGTAGTGCTTAAGTCATATCTCGACAAGTAAGCACCCGATTTCAAAACGGTTGGCAGATTACAAATCTGTACCAACATACCTTTGTAATGATACCAAGTTTGACCGCCTAGAATACACTCTTAGCAATGTTGCCTCTAAGCACTACCCTAACCCTAACCCTAACCCTAGCGGGTAGTGCTTAAGTCATATCTCGACAAGTAAGCACCCGATTTCAAAACGGTTGGCAGATTACAAATCTGTACCAACATACCTTTGTAATGATACCAAGTTTGACCGCCTAGAATACACTCTTAGCAATGTTGCCTCTAAGCACTACCCTAACCCTAACCCTAGCGGGTAGTGCTTAAGTCATATCTCGGCAAGTAAGCACCCGATTTCAAAACGGTTGGCAGATTACAAATCTGTACCAACATACCTTTGTAATGATACCAAGTTTGACCGCCTAGAATACACTCTTAGCAATGTTGCCTCTAAGCACTACCCTAACCCTAAACCCTAGCGGGTAGTGCTTAAGTCATATCTCGACAAGTAAGCACCCGATTTCAAAACGGTTGGCAGATTACAAATCTGTACCAACATACTTTGTAATGATACCAAGTTTGACCGCCTAGAATACACTCTTAGCAATGTTGCCTCTAAGCACTACCCTAACCCTAACCCTAGCGGGTAGTGCTTAAGTCATATCTCGACAAGTAAGCACCCGATTTCAAAACGGTTGGCAGATTACAAATCTGTACCAACATACCTTTGTAATGATACCAAGTTTGACCGCCTAGAATACACTCTTAGCAATGTTGCCTCTAAGCACTACCCTAACCCTAACCCTAGCGGTAGTGCTTAAGTCATATCTCGGCAAGTAAGCACCCGATTTCAAAACGGTTGGCAGATTACAAATCTGTACCAACATACCTTTGTAATGATACCAAGTTTGACCGCCTAGAATACACTCTTTGCAATGTTGCCTCTAAGCACTACCCTAACCCTAACCCTAACCCTAGCGGTTAGTGCTTAAGTCATATCTCGACAAGTAAGCACCCGATTTCAAAACGGTTGGCAGATTACAAATCTGTACCAACATACCTTTGTAATGATACCAAGTTTGACCGCCTAGAATACACTCTTAGCAATGTTGCCTCTAAGCACTACCCTAACCCTAACCCTAACCCTAGCGGGTAGTGCTTAAGTCATATCTCGACAAGTAAGCACCCGATTTCAAAACGGTTGGCAGATTACAAATCTGTACCAACATACCTTTGTAATGATACCAAGTTTGACCGCCTAGAATACACTCTTAGCAATGTTGCCTCTAAGCACTACCCTAACCCAACCCTAACCCTAGCGGTAGTGCTTAAGTCATATCTCGACAAGTAAGCACCCGATTTCAAACGGTTGCAGATTACAAATCTGTACCAACATACCTTTGTAATGATACCAAGTTTGACCGCCTAGAATACACTCTTAGCAATGTTGCCTCTAAGCACTACCCTAACCTAACCTAACCCTAGCGGGTAGTGCTTAAGTCATATCTCGACAAGTAAGCACCGATTTCAAAACGGTTGGCAGATTACAAATCTGTACCAACATACCTTTGTAATGATACCAAGTTTGACGCCTAGAATACACTCTTTGCAATGTTGCCTCTAAGCACTACCCTAACCCTAACCCTAGCGGGTAGTGCTTAAGTCATATCTCGACAAGTAAGCACCCGATTTCAAAACGGTTGGCAGATTACAAATCTGTACCAACATACCTTTGTAATGATACCAAGTTTGACCGCCTAGAATACACTCTTTGCAATGTTGCCTCTAAGCACTACCCTAACCTAACCCTAACCCTAGCGGTAGTGCTTAAGTCATATCTCGACAAGTAAGCACCCGATTTCAAAACGGTTGGCAGATTACAAATCTGTACCAACATACCTTTGTAATGATACCAAGTTTGACCGCCTAGAATACACTCTTAGCAATGTTGCCTCTAAGCACTACCCTAACCCTAACCCTAACCCTAGCGGGTAGTGCTTAAGTCATATCTCGACAAGTAAGCACCCGATTTCAAAACGGTTGGCAGATTACAAATCTGTACCAACATACCTTTGTAATGATACCAAGTTTGACCGCCTAGAATACACTCTTTGCAATGTTGCCTCTAAGCACTACCCTAACCCCCTAACCCTAGCGGTAGTGCTTAAGTCATATCTCGGCAAGTAAGCACCCGATTTCAAAACGGTTGGCAGATTACAAATCTGTACCAACATACCTTTGTAATGATACCAAGTTTGACCGCCTAGAATACACTCTTAGCAATGTTGCCTCTAAGCACTACCCTAACCCTAACCCTAACCCTAGCGGGTAGTGCTTAAGTCATATCTCGACAAGTAAGCACCCGATTTCAAAACGGTTGGCAGATTACAAATCTGTACCAACATACCTTTGTAATGATACCAAGTTTGACCGCCTAGAATACACTCTTAGCAATGTTGCCTCTAAGCCTCTAAGCACCCTAACCCTAACCCTAACCCTAGCGGGTAGTGCTTAAGTCATATCTCGACAAGTAAGCACCCGATTTCAAAACGGTTGGCAGATTACAAATCTGTACCAACATACCTTTGTAATGATACCAAGTTTGACCGCCTAGAATACACTCTTAGCAATGTTGCCTCTAAGCACTACCCTAACCCTAACCCTAACCCTAGCGGGTAGTGCTTAAGTCATATCTCGGCAAGTAAGCACCCGATTTCAAAACGGTTTGCAGATTACAAATCTGTACCAACATACCTTTGTAATGATACCAAGTTTGACCGCCTAGAATACACTCTTAGCAATGTTGCCTCTAAGCACTACCCTAACCCTAACCCTAACCCTAGCGGTAGTGCTTAAGTCATATCTCGACAAGTAAGCACCCGATTTCAAAACGGTTGCAGATTACAAATCTGTACCAACATACCTTTGTAATGATACCAAGTTTGACCGCCTAGAATACACTCTTAGCAATGTTGCCTCTAAGCACTACCCTAACCCTAACCCTAACCCTAGCGGTAGTGCTTAAGTCATATCTCGGCAAGTAAGCACCCGATTTCAAAACGGTTTGCAGATTACAAATCTGTACCAACATACCTTTGTAATGATACCAAGTTTGACCGCCTAGAATACACTCTTAGCAATGTTGCCTCTAAGCACTACCCTAACCCTAACCCTAACCCTAGCGGTTAGTGCTTAAGTCATATCTCGGCAAGTAAGCACCCGATTTCAAAACGGTTGGCAGATTACAAATCTGTACCAACATACCTTTGTAATGATACCAAGTTTGACCGCCTAGAATACACTCTTTGCAATGTTGCCTCTAAGCACTACCCTAACCCTAACCCTAACCCTAGCGGGTAGTGCTTAAGTCATATCTCGACAAGTAAGCACCCGATTTCAAAACGGTTTGCAGATTACAAATCTGTACCAACATACCTTTGTAATGATACCAAGTTTGACCGCCTAGAATACACTCTTAGCAATGTTGCCTCTAAGCACTACCCTAACCCTAACCCTAACCCTAGCGGTTAGTGCTTAAGTCATATCTCGACAAGTAAGCACCCGATTTCAAAACGGTTTGCAGATTACAAATCTGTACCAACATACCTTTGTAATGATACCAAGTTTGACCGCCTAGAATACACTCTTAGCAATGTTGCCTCTAAGCACTACCCTAACCCTAACCCTAGCGGGTAGTGCTTAAGTCATATCTCGGCAAGTAAGCACCCGATTTCAAAACGGTTTGCAGATTACAAATCTGTACCAACATACCTTTGTAATGATACCAAGTTTGACCGCCTAGAATACACTCTTAGCAATGTTGCCTCTAAGCACTACCCTAACCCTAACCCTAACCCTAGCGGTTAGTGCTTAAGTCATATCTCGACAAGTAAGCACCCGATTTCAAAACGGTTGGCAGATTACAAATCTGTACCAACATACCTTTGTAATGATACCAAGTTTGACCGCCTAGAATACACTCTTAGCAATGTTGCCTCTAAGCACTACCCTAACCCTAACCCTAACCCTAGCGGTAGTGCTTAAGTCATATCTCGACAAGTAAGCACCCGATTTCAAAACGGTTGGCAGATTACAAATCTGTACCAACATACCTTTGTAATGATACCAAGTTTGACCGCCTAGAATACACTCTTAGCAATGTTGCCTCTAAGCACTACCCTAACCCTAACCCTAACCCTAGCGGTTAGTGCTTAAGTCATATCTCGACAAGTAAGCACCCGATTTCAAAACGGTTGGCAGATTACAAATCTGTACCAACATACCTTTGTAATGATACCAAGTTTGACCGCCTAGAATACACTCTTAGCAATGTTGCCTCTAAGCACTACCCTAACCCTAACCCTAACCCTAGCGGTAGTGCTTAAGTCATATCTCGACAAGTAAGCACCCGATTTCAAAACGGTTGGCAGATTACAAATCTGTACCAACATACCTTTGTAATGATACCAAGTTTGACCGCCTAGAATACACTCTTAGCAATGTTGCCTCTAAGCACTACCCTAACCCTAACCCTAGCGGGTAGTGCTTAAGTCATATCTCGACAAGTAAGCACCCGATTTCAAAACGGTTGGCAGATTACAAATCTGTACCAACATACCTTTGTAATGATACCAAGTTTGACCGCCTAGAATACACTCTTAGCAATGTTGCCTCTAAGCACTACCCTAACCCTAACCCTAACCCTAGCGGTTAGTGCTTAAGTCATATCTCGGCAAGTAAGCACCCGATTTCAAAACGGTTTGCAGATTACAAATCTGTACCAACATACCTTTGTAATGATACCAAGTTTGACCGCCTAGAATACACTCTTAGCAATGTTGCCTCTAAGCACTACCCTAACCCTAACCCTAACCCTAGCGGTTAGTGCTTAAGTCATATCTCGACAAGTAAGCACCCGATTTCAAAACGGTTGGCAGATTACAAATCTGTACCAACATACCTTTGTAATGATACCAAGTTTGACCGCCTAGAATACACTCTTTGCAATGTTGCCTCTAAGCACTACCCTAACCCTAACCCTAACCCTAGCGGGTAGTGCTTAAGTCATATCTCGGCAAGTAAGCACCCGATTTCAAAACGGTTGGCAGATTACAAATCTGTACCAACATACCTTTGTAATGATACCAAGTTTGACCGCCTAGAATACACTCTTAGCAATGTTGCCTCTAAGCACTACCCTAACCCTAACCCTAACCCTAGCGGGTAGTGCTTAAGTCATATCTCGACAAGTAAGCACCCGATTTCAAAACGGTTGGCAGATTACAAATCTGTACCAACATACCTTTGTAATGATACCAAGTTTGACCGCCTAGAATACACTCTTAGCAATGTTGCCTCTAAGCACTACCCTAACCCTAACCCTAGCGGTTAGTGCTTAAGTCATATCTCGACAAGTAAGCACCCGATTTCAAAACGGTTGCAGATTACAAATCTGTACCAACATACCTTTGTAATGATACCAAGTTTGACCGCCTAGAATACACTCTTAGCAATGTTGCCTCTAAGCACTACCCTAACCCTAACCCTAACCCTAACCCTAGCGTTAGTGCTTAAGTCATATCTCGGCAAGTAAGCACCCGATTTCAAAACGGTTTGCAGATTACAAATCTGTACCAACATACCTTTGTAATGATACCAAGTTTGACCGCCTAGAATACACTCTTAGCAATGTTGCCTCTAAGCACTACCCTAACCCTAACCCTAACCCTAGCGGGTAGTGCTTAAGTCATATCTCGACAAGTAAGCACCCGATTTCAAAACGGTTGGCAGATTACAAATCTGTACCAACATACCTTTGTAATGATACCAAGTTTGACCGCCTAGAATACACTCTTAGCAATGTTGCCTCTAAGCACTACCCTAACCCTAACCCTAACCCTAGCGGGTAGTGCTTAAGTCATATCTCGACAAGTAAGCACCCGATTTCAAAACGGTTGGCAGATTACAAATCTGTACCAACATACCTTTGTAATGATACCAAGTTTGACCGCCTAGAATACACTCTTAGCAATGTTGCCTCTAAGCACTACCCTAACCCTAACCCTAACCCTAGCGGTTAGTGCTTAAGTCATATCTCGGCAAGTAAGCACCCGATTTCAAAACGGTTGGCAGATTACAAATCTGTACCAACATACCTTTGTAATGATACCAAGTTTGACCGCCTAGAATACACTCTTAGCAATGTTGCCTCTAAGCACTACCCTAACCCTAACCCTAGCGGGTAGTGCTTAAGTCATATCTCGACAAGTAAGCACCCGATTTCAAAACGGTTGGCAGATTACAAATCTGTACCAACATACCTTTGTAATGATACCAAGTTTGACCGCCTAGAATACACTCTTAGCAATGTTGCCTCTAAGCACTACCCTAACCCTAACCCTAACCCTAGCGGTAGTGCTTAAGTCATATCTCGACAAGTAAGCACCCGATTTCAAAACGGTTGGCAGATTACAAATCTGTACCAACATACCTTTGTAATGATACCAAGTTTGACCGCCTAGAATACACTCTTAGCAATGTTGCCTCTAAGCACTACCCTAACCCTAACCCTAACCCTAGCGGGTAGTGCTTAAGTCATATCTCGACAAGTAAGCACCCGATTTCAAAACGGTTGGCAGATTACAAATCTGTACCAACATACCTTTGTAATGATACCAAGTTTGACCGCCTAGAATACACTCTTAGCAATGTTGCCTCTAAGCACTACCCTAACCCTAACCCTAACCCTAGCGGGTAGTGCTTAAGTCATATCTCGACAAGTAAGCACCCGATTTCAAAACGGTTGGCAGATTACAAATCTGTACCAACATACCTTTGTAATGATACCAAGTTTGACCGCCTAGAATACACTCTTAGCAATGTTGCCTCTAAGCACTACCCTAACCCTAACCCTAACCCTAGCGGTAGTGCTTAAGTCATATCTCGACAAGTAAGCACCCGATTTCAAAACGGTTGCAGATTACAAATCTGTACCAACATACCTTTGTAATGATACCAAGTTTGACCGCCTAGAATACACTCTTAGCAATGTTGCCTCTAAGCACTACCCTAACCCTAACCCTAGCGGTTAGTGCTTAAGTCATATCTCGACAAGTAAGCACCCGATTTCAAAACGGTTGGCAGATTACAAATCTGTACCAACATACCTTTGTAATGATACCAAGTTTGACCGCCTAGAATACACTCTTAGCAATGTTGCCTCTAAGCACTACCCTAACCCTAACCCTAACCCTAGCGGTTAGTGCTTAAGTCATATCTCGGCAAGTAAGCACCCGATTTCAAAACGGTTTGCAGATTACAAATCTGTACCAACATACCTTTGTAATGATACCAAGTTTGACCGCCTAGAATACACTCTTAGCAATGTTGCCTCTAAGCACTACCCTAACCCTAACCCTAGCGGTTAGTGCTTAAGTCATATCTCGGCAAGTAAGCACCCGATTTCAAAACGGTTGGCAGATTACAAATCTGTACCAACATACCTTTGTAATGATACCAAGTTTGACCGCCTAGAATACACTCTTAGCAATGTTGCCTCTAAGCACTACCCTAACCCTAACCCTAACCCTAGCGGGTAGTGCTTAAGTCATATCTCGGCAAGTAAGCACCCGATTTCAAAACGGTTGGCAGATTACAAATCTGTACCAACATACCTTTGTAATGATACCAAGTTTGACCGCCTAGAATACACTCTTAGCAATGTTGCCTCTAAGCACTACCCTAACCCTAACCCTAACCCTAGCGGGTAGTGCTTAAGTCATATCTCGACAAGTAAGCACCCGATTTCAAAACGGTTGGCAGATTACAAATCTGTACCAACATACCTTTGTAATGATACCAAGTTTGACCGCCTAGAATACACTCTTTGCAATGTTGCCTCTAAGCACCCTAACCCTAACCCTAACCCTAGCGGGTAGTGCTTAAGTCATATCTCGGCAAGTAAGCACCCGATTTCAAAACGGTTGCAGATTACAAATCTGTACCAACATACCTTTGTAATGATACCAAGTTTGACCGCCTAGAATACACTCTTAGCAATGTTGCCTCTAAGCACTACCCTAACCCTAACCCTAACCCTAGCGGTTAGTGCTTAAGTCATATCTCGACAAGTAAGCACCCGATTTCAAAACGGTTGGCAGATTACAAATCTGTACCAACATACCTTTGTAATGATACCAAGTTTGACCGCCTAGAATACACTCTTAGCAATGTTGCCTCTAAGCACTACCCTAACCCTAACCCTAACCCTAGCGGTAGTGCTTAAGTCATATCTCGACAAGTAAGCACCCGATTTCAAAACGGTTGGCAGATTACAAATCTGTACCAACATACCTTTGTAATGATACCAAGTTTGACCGCCTAGAATACACTCTTAGCAATGTTGCCTCTAAGCACTACCCTAACCCTAACCCTAACCCTAGCGGGTAGTGCTTAAGTCATATCTCGACAAGTAAGCACCCGATTTCAAAACGGTTGGCAGATTACAAATCTGTACCAACATACCTTTGTAATGATACCAAGTTTGACCGCCTAGAATACACTCTTAGCAATGTTGCCTCTAAGCACTACCCTAACCCTAACCCTAACCCTAGCGGTTAGTGCTTAAGTCATATCTCGGCAAGTAAGCACCCGATTTCAAAACGGTTGGCAGATTACAAATCTGTACCAACATACCTTTGTAATGATACCAAGTTTGACCGCCTAGAATACACTCTTAGCAATGTTGCCTCTAAGCACTACCCTAACCCTAACCCTAACCCTAGCGGTTAGTGCTTAAGTCATATCTCGGCAAGTAAGCACCCGATTTCAAAACGGTTGGCAGATTACAAATCTGTACCAACATACCTTTGTAATGATACCAAGTTTGACCGCCTAGAATACACTCTTAGCAATGTTGCCTCTAAGCACTACCCTAACCCTAACCCTAACCCTAGCGGGTAGTGCTTAAGTCATATCTCGACAAGTAAGCACCCGATTTCAAAACGGTTGCAGATTACAAATCTGTACCAACATACCTTTGTAATGATACCAAGTTTGACCGCCTAGAATACACTCTTAGCAATGTTGCCTCTAAGCACTACCCTAACCCTAACCCTAACCCTAACCCTAGCGGTAGTGCTTAAGTCATATCTCGACAAGTAAGCACCCGATTTCAAAACGGTTGGCAGATTACAAATCTGTACCAACATACCTTTGTAATGATACCAAGTTTGACCGCCTAGAATACACTCTTTGCAATGTTGCCTCTAAGCACTACCCTAACCCTAACCCTAACCCTAGCGGGTAGTGCTTAAGTCATATCTCGACAAGTAAGCACCCGATTTCAAAACGGTTGGCAGATTACAAATCTGTACCAACATACCTTTGTAATGATACCAAGTTTGACCGCCTAGAATACACTCTTAGCAATGTTGCCTCTAAGCACTACCCTAACCCTAACCCTAACCCTAGCGGTAGTGCTTAAGTCATATCTCGACAAGTAAGCACCCGATTTCAAAACGGTTGGCAGATTACAAATCTGTACCAACATACCTTTGTAATGATACCAAGTTTGACCGCCTAGAATACACTCTTAGCAATGTTGCCTCTAAGCACTACCCTAACCCTAACCCTAGCGGTTAGTGCTTAAGTCATATCTCGGCAAGTAAGCACCCGATTTCAAAACGGTTGGCAGATTACAAATCTGTACCAACATACCTTTGTAATGATACCAAGTTTGACCGCCTAGAATACACTCTTAGCAATGTTGCCTCTAAGCACTACCCTAACCCTAACCCTAACCCTAGCGGTTAGTGCTTAAGTCATATCTCGACAAGTAAGCACCCGATTTCAAAACGGTTTGCAGATTACAAATCTGTACCAACATACCTTTGTAATGATACCAAGTTTGACCGCCTAGAATACACTCTTAGCAATGTTGCCTCTAAGCACTACCCTAACCCTAACCCTAACCCTAGCGGTTAGTGCTTAAGTCATATCTCGACAAGTAAGCACCCGATTTCAAAACGGTTGGCAGATTACAAATCTGTACCAACATACCTTTGTAATGATACCAAGTTTGACCGCCTAGAATACACTCTTAGCAATGTTGCCTCTAAGCACTACCCTAACCCTAACCCTAACCCTAGCGGTAGTGCTTAAGTCATATCTCGGCAAGTAAGCACCCGATTTCAAAACGGTTGGCAGATTACAAATCTGTACCAACATACCTTTGTAATGATACCAAGTTTGACCGCCTAGAATACACTCTTAGCAATGTTGCCTCTAAGCACTACCCTAACCCTAACCCTAACCCTAGCGGGTAGTGCTTAAGTCATATCTCGACAAGTAAGCACCCGATTTCAAAACGGTTGGCAGATTACAAATCTGTACCAACATACCTTTGTAATGATACCAAGTTTGACCGCCTAGAATACACTCTTAGCAATGTTGCCTCTAAGCACTACCCTAACCCTAACCCTAGCGGTTAGTGCTTAAGTCATATCTCGGCAAGTAAGCACCCGATTTCAAAACGGTTGGCAGATTACAAATCTGTACCAACATACCTTTGTAATGATACCAAGTTTGACCGCCTAGAATACACTCTTAGCAATGTTGCCTCTAAGCACTACCCTAACCCTAACCCTAACCCTAGCGGTTAGTGCTTAAGTCATATCTCGACAAGTAAGCACCCGATTTCAAAACGGTTGGCAGATTACAAATCTGTACCAACATACCTTTGTAATGATACCAAGTTTGACCGCCTAGAATACACTCTTAGCAATGTTGCCTCTAAGCACTACCCTAACCCTAACCCTAACCCTAGCGGTTAGTGCTTAAGTCATATCTCGACAAGTAAGCACCCGATTTCAAAACGGTTGGCAGATTACAAATCTGTACCAACATACCTTTGTAATGATACCAAGTTTGACCGCCTAGAATACACTCTTAGCAATGTTGCCTCTAAGCACTACCCTAACCCTAACCCTAACCCTAGCGGGTAGTGCTTAAGTCATATCTCGACAAGTAAGCACCCGATTTCAAAACGGTTTGCAGATTACAAATCTGTACCAACATACCTTTGTAATGATACCAAGTTTGACCGCCTAGAATACACTCTTAGCAATGTTGCCTCTAAGCACTACCCTAACCCTAACCCTAACCCTAGCGGGTAGTGCTTAAGTCATATCTCGACAAGTAAGCACCCGATTTCAAAACGGTTGGCAGATTACAAATCTGTACCAACATACCTTTGTAATGATACCAAGTTTGACCGCCTAGAATACACTCTTAGCAATGTTGCCTCTAAGCACTACCCTAACCCTAACCCTAACCCTAGCGGTAGTGCTTAAGTCATATCTCGACAAGTAAGCACCCGATTTCAAAACGGTTGGCAGATTACAAATCTGTACCAACATACCTTTGTAATGATACCAAGTTTGACCGCCTAGAATACACTCTTAGCAATGTTGCCTCTAAGCACTACCCTAACCCTAACCCTAACCCTAGCGGGTAGTGCTTAAGTCATATCTCGACAAGTAAGCACCCGATTTCAAAACGGTTGGCAGATTACAAATCTGTACCAACATACCTTTGTAATGATACCAAGTTTGACCGCCTAGAATACACTCTTAGCAATGTTGCCTCTAAGCACTACCCTAACCCTAACCCTAACCCTAGCGGGTAGTGCTTAAGTCATATCTCGACAAGTAAGCACCCGATTTCAAAACGGTTGGCAGATTACAAATCTGTACCAACATACCTTTGTAATGATACCAAGTTTGACCGCCTAGAATACACTCTTAGCAATGTTGCCTCTAAGCACTACCCTAACCCTAACCCTAACCCTAGCGGTAGTGCTTAAGTCATATCTCGACAAGTAAGCACCCGATTTCAAAACGGTTGGCAGATTACAAATCTGTACCAACATACCTTTGTAATGATACCAAGTTTGACCGCCTAGAATACACTCTTAGCAATGTTGCCTCTAAGCACTACCCTAACCCTAACCCTAACCCGGGTAGTGCTTAAGTCATATCTCGACAAGTAAGCACCCGATTTCAAAACGGTTGGCAGATTACAAATCTGTACCAACATACCTTTGTAATGATACCAAGTTTGACCGCCTAGAATACACTCTTAGCAATGTTGCCTCTAAGCACTACCCTAACCCTAACCCTAACCCTAGCGGTAGTGCTTAAGTCATATCTCGGCAAGTAAGCACCCGATTTCAAAACGGTTGGCAGATTACAAATCTGTACCAACATACCTTTGTAATGATACCAAGTTTGACCGCCTAGAATACACTCTTAGCAATGTTGCCTCTAAGCACTACCCTAACCCTAACCCTAGCGGTTAGTGCTTAAGTCATATCTCGACAAGTAAGCACCCGATTTCAAAACGGTTGGCAGATTACAAATCTGTACCAACATACCTTTGTAATGATACCAAGTTTGACCGCCTAGAATACACTCTTAGCAATGTTGCCTCTAAGCACTACCCTAACCCTAACCCTAACCCTAGCGGTTAGTGCTTAAGTCATATCTCGACAAGTAAGCACCCGATTTCAAAACGGTTGGCAGATTACAAATCTGTACCAACATACCTTTGTAATGATACCAAGTTTGACCGCCTAGAATACACTCTTAGCAATGTTGCCTCTAAGCACTACCCTAACCCTAACCCTAACCCTAGCGGTTAGTGCTTAAGTCATATCTCGACAAGTAAGCACCCGATTTCAAAACGGTTGGCAGATTACAAATCTGTACCAACATACCTTTGTAATGATACCAAGTTTGACCGCCTAGAATACACTCTTAGCAATGTTGCCTCTAAGCACTACCCTAACCCTAACCCTAACCCTAGCGGTTAGTGCTTAAGTCATATCTCGGCAAGTAAGCACCCGATTTCAAAACGGTTGGCAGATTACAAATCTGTACCAACATACCTTTGTAATGATACCAAGTTTGACCGCCTAGAATACACTCTTAGCAATGTTGCCTCTAAGCACTACCCTAACCCTAACCCTAGCGGGTAGTGCTTAAGTCATATCTCGACAAGTAAGCACCCGATTTCAAAACGGTTGGCAGATTACAAATCTGTACCAACATACCTTTGTAATGATACCAAGTTTGACCGCCTAGAATACACTCTTAGCAATGTTGCCTCTAAGCACTACCCTAACCCTAACCCTAACCCTAGCGGTAGTGCTTAAGTCATATCTCGACAAGTAAGCACCCGATTTCAAAACGGTTGGCAGATTACAAATCTGTACCAACATACCTTTGTAATGATACCAAGTTTGACCGCCTAGAATACACTCTTAGCAATGTTGCCTCTAAGCACTACCCTAACCCTAACCCTAGCGGTTAGTGCTTAAGTCATATCTCGACAAGTAAGCACCCGATTTCAAAACGGTTGGCAGATTACAAATCTGTACCAACATACCTTTGTAATGATACCAAGTTTGACCGCCTAGAATACACTCTTAGCAATGTTGCCTCTAAGCACTACCCTAACCCTAACCCTAACCCTAGCGGTTAGTGCTTAAGTCATATCTCGACAAGTAAGCACCCGATTTCAAAACGGTTGGCAGATTACAAATCTGTACCAACATACCTTTGTAATGATACCAAGTTTGACCGCCTAGAATACACTCTTTGCAATGTTGCCTCTAAGCACTACCCTAACCCTAACCCTAACCCTAGCGGGTAGTGCTTAAGTCATATCTCGACAAGTAAGCACCCGATTTCAAAACGGTTGGCAGATTACAAATCTGTACCAACATACCTTTGTAATGATACCAAGTTTGACCGCCTAGAATACACTCTTAGCAATGTTGCCTCTAAGCACTACCCTAACCCTAACCCTAACCCTAGCGGTTAGTGCTTAAGTCATATCTCGACAAGTAAGCACCCGATTTCAAAACGGTTGGCAGATTACAAATCTGTACCAACATACCTTTGTAATGATACCAAGTTTGACCGCCTAGAATACACTCTTAGCAATGTTGCCTCTAAGCTACTACCCTAACCCTAACCCTAGCGGTAGTGCTTAAGTCATATCTCGACAAGTAAGCACCCGATTTCAAAACGGTTTGCAGATTACAAATCTGTACCAACATACCTTTGTAATGATACCAAGTTTGACCGCCTAGAATACACTCTTAGCAATGTTGCCTCTAAGCACTACCCTAACCCTAACCCTAACCCTAGCGGGTAGTGCTTAAGTCATATCTCGACAAGTAAGCACCCGATTTCAAAACGGTTGGCAGATTACAAATCTGTACCAACATACCTTTGTAATGATACCAAGTTTGACCGCCTAGAATACACTCTTAGCAATGTTGCCTCTAAGCACTACCCTAACCCTAACCCTAGCGGTTAGTGCTTAAGTCATATCTCGACAAGTAAGCACCCGATTTCAAAACGGTTGGCAGATTACAAATCTGTACCAACATACCTTTGTAATGATACCAAGTTTGACCGCCTAGAATACACTCTTAGCAATGTTGCCTCTAAGCACTACCCTAACCCTAACCCTAACCCTAGCGGTTAGTGCTTAAGTCATATCTCGACAAGTAAGCACCCGATTTCAAAACGGTTGGCAGATTACAAATCTGTACCAACATACCTTTGTAATGATACCAAGTTTGACCGCCTAGAATACACTCTTAGCAATGTTGCCTCTAAGCTAACCCTAACCCTAACCCTAACCCTAGCGGGTAGTGCTTAAGTCATATCTCGACAAGTAAGCACCCGATTTCAAAACGGTTGGCAGATTACAAATCTGTACCAACATACCTTTGTAATGATACCAAGTTTGACCGCCTAGAATACACTCTTAGCAATGTTGCCTCTAAGCACTACCCTAACCTAACCCTAACCCTAGCGGGTAGTGCTTAAGTCATATCTCGACAAGTAAGCACCCGATTTCAAAACGGTTGGCAGATTACAAATCTGTACCAACATACCTTTGTAATGATACCAAGTTTGACCGCCTAGAATACACTCTTAGCAATGTTGCCTCTAAGCACTACCCTAACCCTAACCCTAACCCTAGCGGTAGTGCTTAAGTCATATCTCGACAAGTAAGCACCCGATTTCAAAACGGTTGGCAGATTACAAATCTGTACCAACATACCTTTGTAATGATACCAAGTTTGACCGCCTAGAATACACTCTTAGCAATGTTGCCTCTAAGCACTACCCTAACCCTAACCCTAGCGGTTAGTGCTTAAGTCATATCTCGACAAGTAAGCACCCGATTTCAAAACGGTTGCAGATTACAAATCTGTACCAACATACCTTTGTAATGATACCAAGTTTGACCGCCTAGAATACACTCTTAGCAATGTTGCCTCTAAGCACTACCCTAACCCTAACCCTAGCGGGTAGTGCTTAAGTCATATCTCGACAAGTAAGCACCCGATTTCAAAACGGTTGGCAGATTACAAATCTGTACCAACATACCTTTGTAATGATACCAAGTTTGACCGCCTAGAATACACTCTTAGCAATGTTGCCTCTAAGCACTACCCTAACCCTAACCCTAACCCTAGCGGTTAGTGCTTAAGTCATATCTCGACAAGTAAGCACCCGATTTCAAAACGGTTGGCAGATTACAAATCTGTACCAACATACCTTTGTAATGATACCAAGTTTGACCGCCTAGAATACACTCTTAGCAATGTTGCCTCTAAGCACTACCCTAACCCTAACCCTAACCCTAGCGGTTAGTGCTTAAGTCATATCTCGACAAGTAAGCACCCGATTTCAAAACGGTTGGCAGATTACAAATCTGTACCAACATACCTTTGTAATGATACCAAGTTTGACCGCCTAGAATACACTCTTAGCAATGTTGCCTCTAAGCACTACCCTAACCCTAACCCTAGCGGGTAGTGCTTAAGTCATATCTCGACAAGTAAGCACCCGATTTCAAAACGGTTGGCAGATTACAAATCTGTACCAACATACCTTTGTAATGATACCAAGTTTGACCGCCTAGAATACACTCTTAGCAATGTTGCCTCTAAGCACTACCCTAACCCTAACCCTAACCCTAGCGGTAGTGCTTAAGTCATATCTCGACAAGTAAGCACCCGATTTCAAAACGGTTGGCAGATTACAAATCTGTACCAACATACCTTTGTAATGATACCAAGTTTGACCGCCTAGAATACACTCTTAGCAATGTTGCCTCTAAGCACTACCCTAACCCTAACCCTAGCGGTTAGTGCTTAAGTCATATCTCGACAAGTAAGCACCCGATTTCAAAACGGTTGGCAGATTACAAATCTGTACCAACATACCTTTGTAATGATACCAAGTTTGACCGCCTAGAATACACTCTTAGCAATGTTGCCTCTAAGCACTACCCTAACCCTAACCCTAACCCTAGCGGGTAGTGCTTAAGTCATATCTCGACAAGTAAGCACCCGATTTCAAAACGGTTTGCAGATTACAAATCTGTACCAACATACCTTTGTAATGATACCAAGTTTGACCGCCTAGAATACACTCTTAGCAATGTTGCCTCTAAGCACTACCCTAACCCTAACCCTAACCCTAGCGGGTAGTGCTTAAGTCATATCTCGACAAGTAAGCACCCGATTTCAAAACGGTTGGCAGATTACAAATCTGTACCAACATACCTTTGTAATGATACCAAGTTTGACCGCCTAGAATACACTCTTTGCAATGTTGCCTCTAAGCACTACCCTAACCCCTAACCCTAGCGGGTAGTGCTTAAGTCATATCTCGACAAGTAAGCACCCGATTTCAAAACGGTTGGCAGATTACAAATCTGTACCAACATACCTTTGTAATGATACCAAGTTTGACCGCCTAGAATACACTCTTAGCAATGTTGCCTCTAAGCACTACCCTAACCCTAACCCTAGCGGGTAGTGCTTAAGTCATATCTCGACAAGTAAGCACCCGATTTCAAAACGGTTGGCAGATTACAAATCTGTACCAACATACCTTTGTAATGATACCAAGTTTGACCGCCTAGAATACACTCTTAGCAATGTTGCCTCTAAGCACTACCCTAACCCTAACCCTAACCCTAGCGGTAGTGCTTAAGTCATATCTCGACAAGTAAGCACCCGATTTCAAAACGGTTGGCAGATTACAAATCTGTACCAACATACCTTTGTAATGATACCAAGTTTGACCGCCTAGAATACACTCTTAGCAATGTTGCCTCTAAGCACTACCCTAACCCTAACCCTAACCCTAGCGGGTAGTGCTTAAGTCATATCTCGACAAGTAAGCACCCGATTTCAAAACGGTTGGCAGATTACAAATCTGTACCAACATACCTTTGTAATGATACCAAGTTTGACCGCCTAGAATACACTCTTAGCAATGTTGCCTCTAAGCACTACCCTAACCCTAACCCTAACCCTAGCGGTTAGTGCTTAAGTCATATCTCGACAAGTAAGCACCCGATTTCAAAACGGTTTGCAGATTACAAATCTGTACCAACATACCTTTGTAATGATACCAAGTTTGACCGCCTAGAATACACTCTTAGCAATGTTGCCTCTAAGCACTACCCTAACCCTAACCCTAACCCTAACCCTAGCGGTAGTGCTTAAGTCATATCTCGACAAGTAAGCACCCGATTTCAAAACGGTTGGCAGATTACAAATCTGTACCAACATACCTTTGTAATGATACCAAGTTTGACCGCCTAGAATACACTCTTTGCAATGTTGCCTCTAAGCACTACCCTAACCCTAACCCTAGCGGGTAGTGCTTAAGTCATATCTCGACAAGTAAGCACCCGATTTCAAAACGGTTTGCAGATTACAAATCTGTACCAACATACCTTTGTAATGATACCAAGTTTGACCGCCTAGAATACACTCTTAGCAATGTTGCCTCTAAGCACTACCCTAACCCTAACCCTAACCCTAGCGGTAGTGCTTAAGTCATATCTCGACAAGTAAGCACCCGATTTCAAAACGGTTGGCAGATTACAAATCTGTACCAACATACCTTTGTAATGATACCAAGTTTGACCGCCTAGAATACACTCTTAGCAATGTTGCCTCTAAGCACTACCCTAACCCTAACCCTAGCGGTTAGTGCTTAAGTCATATCTCGACAAGTAAGCACCCGATTTCAAAACGGTTGGCAGATTACAAATCTGTACCAACATACCTTTGTAATGATACCAAGTTTGACCGCCTAGAATACACTCTTAGCAATGTTGCCTCTAAGCACTACCCTAACCCTAACCCTAGCGGTAGTGCTTAAGTCATATCTCGACAAGTAAGCACCCGATTTCAAAACGGTTTGCAGATTACAAATCTGTACCAACATACCTTTGTAATGATACCAAGTTTGACCGCCTAGAATACACTCTTAGCAATGTTGCCTCTAAGCACTACCCTAACCCTAACCCTAACCCTAGCGGTAGTGCTTAAGTCATATCTCGACAAGTAAGCACCCGATTTCAAAACGGTTGGCAGATTACAAATCTGTACCAACATACCTTTGTAATGATACCAAGTTTGACCGCCTAGAATACACTCTTAGCAATGTTGCCTCTAAGCACTACCCTAACCCTAACCCTAACCCTAGCGGTTAGTGCTTAAGTCATATCTCGACAAGTAAGCACCCGATTTCAAAACGGTTGGCAGATTACAAATCTGTACCAACATACCTTTGTAATGATACCAAGTTTGACCGCCTAGAATACACTCTTAGCAATGTTGCCTCTAAGCACTACCCTAACCCTAACCCTAACCCTAGCGGGTAGTGCTTAAGTCATATCTCGGCAAGTAAGCACCCGATTTCAAAACGGTTTGCAGATTACAAATCTGTACCAACATACCTTTGTAATGATACCAAGTTTGACCGCCTAGAATACACTCTTAGCAATGTTGCCTCTAAGCACTACCCTAACCCTAACCCTAACCCTAGCGGTAGTGCTTAAGTCATATCTCGACAAGTAAGCACCCGATTTCAAAACGGTTGGCAGATTACAAATCTGTACCAACATACCTTTGTAATGATACCAAGTTTGACCGCCTAGAATACACTCTTAGCAATGTTGCCTCTAAGCACTACCCTAACCCTAACCCTAACCCTAGCGGTTAGTGCTTAAGTCATATCTCGACAAGTAAGCACCCGATTTCAAAACGGTTGGCAGATTACAAATCTGTACCAACATACCTTTGTAATGATACCAAGTTTGACCGCCTAGAATACACTCTTAGCAATGTTGCCTCTAAGCACTACCCTAACCCTAACCCTAGCGGTAGTGCTTAAGTCATATCTCGACAAGTAAGCACCCGATTTCAAAACGGTTTGCAGATTACAAATCTGTACCAACATACCTTTGTAATGATACCAAGTTTGACCGCCTAGAATACACTCTTAGCAATGTTGCCTCTAAGCACTACCCTAACCCTAACCCTAACCCTAGCGGTTAGTGCTTAAGTCATATCTCGACAAGTAAGCACCCGATTTCAAAACGGTTGGCAGATTACAAATCTGTACCAACATACCTTTGTAATGATACCAAGTTTGACCGCCTAGAATACACTCTTAGCAATGTTGCCTCTAAGCACTACCCTAACCCTAACCCTAGCGGTTAGTGCTTAAGTCATATCTCGACAAGTAAGCACCCGATTTCAAAACGGTTGGCAGATTACAAATCTGTACCAACATACCTTTGTAATGATACCAAGTTTGACCGCCTAGAATACACTCTTAGCAATGTTGCCTCTAAGCACTACCCTAACCCTAACCCTAACCCTAGCGGTTAGTGCTTAAGTCATATCTCGACAAGTAAGCACCCGATTTCAAAACGGTTTGCAGATTACAAATCTGTACCAACATACCTTTGTAATGATACCAAGTTTGACCGCCTAGAATACACTCTTAGCAATGTTGCCTCTAAGCACTACCCTAACCCTAACCCTAACCCTAGCGGTAGTGCTTAAGTCATATCTCGACAAGTAAGCACCCGATTTCAAAACGGTTGGCAGATTACAAATCTGTACCAACATACCTTTGTAATGATACCAAGTTTGACCGCCTAGAATACACTCTTAGCAATGTTGCCTCTAAGCACTACCCTAACCCTAACCCTAGCGGGTAGTGCTTAAGTCATATCTCGACAAGTAAGCACCCGATTTCAAAACGGTTTGCAGATTACAAATCTGTACCAACATACCTTTGTAATGATACCAAGTTTGACCGCCTAGAATACACTCTTAGCAATGTTGCCTCTAAGCACTACCCTAACCCTAACCCTAACCCTAGCGGTAGTGCTTAAGTCATATCTCGACAAGTAAGCACCCGATTTCAAAACGGTTGGCAGATTACAAATCTGTACCAACATACCTTTGTAATGATACCAAGTTTGACCGCCTAGAATACACTCTTAGCAATGTTGCCTCTAAGCACTACCCTAACCCTAACCCTAGCGGTTAGTGCTTAAGTCATATCTCGACAAGTAAGCACCCGATTTCAAAACGGTTGGCAGATTACAAATCTGTACCAACATACCTTTGTAATGATACCAAGTTTGACCGCCTAGAATACACTCTTAGCAATGTTGCCTCTAAGCACTACCCTAACCCTAACCCTAGCGGTAGTGCTTAAGTCATATCTCGACAAGTAAGCACCCGATTTCAAAACGGTTTGCAGATTACAAATCTGTACCAACATACCTTTGTAATGATACCAAGTTTGACCGCCTAGAATACACTCTTAGCAATGTTGCCTCTAAGCACTACCCTAACCCTAACCCTAACCCTAGCGGTAGTGCTTAAGTCATATCTCGACAAGTAAGCACCCGATTTCAAAACGGTTGGCAGATTACAAATCTGTACCAACATACCTTTGTAATGATACCAAGTTTGACCGCCTAGAATACACTCTTAGCAATGTTGCCTCTAAGCACTACCCTAACCCTAACCCTAGCGGTTAGTGCTTAAGTCATATCTCGGCAAGTAAGCACCCGATTTCAAAACGGTTGGCAGATTACAAATCTGTACCAACATACCTTTGTAATGATACCAAGTTTGACCGCCTAGAATACACTCTTAGCAATGTTGCCTCTAAGCACTACCCTAACCCTAACCCTAACCCTAGCGGTTAGTGCTTAAGTCATATCTCGGCAAGTAAGCACCCGATTTCAAAACGGTTTGCAGATTACAAATCTGTACCAACATACCTTTGTAATGATACCAAGTTTGACCGCCTAGAATACACTCTTAGCAATGTTGCCTCTAAGCACTACCCTAACCCTAACCCTAACCCTAGCGGGTAGTGCTTAAGTCATATCTCGACAAGTAAGCACCCGATTTCAAAACGGTTGGCAGATTACAAATCTGTACCAACATACCTTTGTAATGATACCAAGTTTGACCGCCTAGAATACACTCTTAGCAATGTTGCCTCTAAGCACTACCCTAACCCTAACCCTAGCGGGTAGTGCTTAAGTCATATCTCGACAAGTAAGCACCCGATTTCAAAACGGTTTGCAGATTACAAATCTGTACCAACATACCTTTGTAATGATACCAAGTTTGACCGCCTAGAATACACTCTTAGCAATGTTGCCTCTAAGCACTACCCTAACCCTAACCCTAACCCTAGCGGGTAGTGCTTAAGTCATATCTCGACAAGTAAGCACCCGATTTCAAAACGGTTGGCAGATTACAAATCTGTACCAACATACCTTTGTAATGATACCAAGTTTGACCGCCTAGAATACACTCTTTGCAATGTTGCCTCTAAGCACCCTAACCCTAACCCTAACCCTAGCGGGTAGTGCTTAAGTCATATCTCGACAAGTAAGCACCCGATTTCAAAACGGTTGGCAGATTACAAATCTGTACCAACATACCTTTGTAATGATACCAAGTTTGACCGCCTAGAATACACTCTTAGCAATGTTGCCTCTAAGCACTACCCTAACCCTAACCCTAACCCTAGCGGTTAGTGCTTAAGTCATATCTCGGCAAGTAAGCACCCGATTTCAAAACGGTTTGCAGATTACAAATCTGTACCAACATACCTTTGTAATGATACCAAGTTTGACCGCCTAGAATACACTCTTTGCAATGTTGCCTCTAAGCACTACCCTAACCCTAACCCTAACCCTAGCGGTAGTGCTTAAGTCATATCTCGACAAGTAAGCACCCGATTTCAAAACGGTTGGCAGATTACAAATCTGTACCAACATACCTTTGTAATGATACCAAGTTTGACCGCCTAGAATACACTCTTAGCAATGTTGCCTCTAAGCACTACCCTAACCCTAACCCTAACCCTAGCGGGTAGTGCTTAAGTCATATCTCGACAAGTAAGCACCCGATTTCAAAACGGTTGGCAGATTACAAATCTGTACCAACATACCTTTGTAATGATACCAAGTTTGACCGCCTAGAATACACTCTTTGCAATGTTGCCTCTAAGCACTACCCTAACCCTAACCCTAACCCTAGCGGTTAGTGCTTAAGTCATATCTCGGCAAGTAAGCACCCGATTTCAAAACGGTTGGCAGATTACAAATCTGTACCAACATACCTTTGTAATGATACCAAGTTTGACCGCCTAGAATACACTCTTTGCAATGTTGCCTCTAAGCACTACCCTAACCCTAACCCTAGCGGTTAGTGCTTAAGTCATATCTCGCAAGTAAGCACCCGATTTCAAAACGGTTGGCAGATTACAAATCTGTACCAACATACCTTTGTAATGATACCAAGTTTGACCGCCTAGAATACACTCTTAGCAATGTTGCCTCTAAGCACTACCCTAACCCTAACCCTAGCGGGTAGTGCTTAAGTCATATCTCGACAAGTAAGCACCCGATTTCAAAACGGTTTGCAGATTACAAATCTGTACCAACATACCTTTGTAATGATACCAAGTTTGACCGCCTAGAATACACTCTTAGCAATGTTGCCTCTAAGCACTACCCTAACCCTAACCCTAACCCTAGCGGTAGTGCTTAAGTCATATCTCGACAAGTAAGCACCCGATTTCAAAACGGTTGGCAGATTACAAATCTGTACCAACATACCTTTGTAATGATACCAAGTTTGACCGCCTAGAATACACTCTTAGCAATGTTGCCTCTAAGCACTACCCTAACCCTCGACCCTAACCCAAGTTAGTTCGCACAGTCTACACACGACGGGGTTTCAAACCGCCCCTTACAAATTGGTGAACATACCTTTGTATGATTACAAGTTTGGACCGCCAGTCTCTGCCTGGTGAAATGATTCCCATGTGGCCTATACTAGACTAGGTTCCCAGGCCTCCTCCGGTTGCAAGTGAATACAACTCCCGACAGAACGGATTGGCACCAACGCACATCCGCAACCATCGCACGGTTGTCTTAACTGCATGGGGTATGGCTCTCCCATACAGCACCCCATTTACGTCTAACCAACGACTCATTTTCACTTGCCCTAAGTGCGTAGTCCAAAGTCCTTTCCCAAGTGCACCCGAATCAAAACGGTAGGCAGATTCAAACGGCAACCTCCTATCACGGCAATACATACCACTGTGCTACGCGGCCTCTAAGCACTACCCTAACCCTAACCCTAGCGGTTAGTGCTTAAGTCATATCTCGGCAAGTAAGCACCCGATTTCAAAACGGTTGGCAGATTACAAATCTGTACCAACATACCTTTGTAATGATACCAAGTTTGACCGCCTAGAATACACTCTTAGCAATGTTGCCTCTAAGCACTACCCTAACCCTAACCCTAACCCTAGCGGTTAGTGCTTAAGTCATATCTCGGCAAGTAAGCACCCGATTTCAAAACGGTTTGCAGATTACAAATCTGTACCAACATACCTTTGTAATGATACCAAGTTTGACCGCCTAGAATAAACTCTTTGCAATGTTGCCTCTAAGCACTACCCTAACCCTAACCCTAGCGGTTAGTGCTTAAGTCATATCTCGGCAAGTAAGCACCCGATTTCAAAACGGTTGGCAGATTACAAATCTGTACCAACATACCTTTGTAATGATACCAAGTTTGACCGCCTAGAATACACTCTTAGCAATGTTGCCTCTAAGCACTACCCTAACCCTAACCCTAACCCTAGCGGTTAGTGCTTAAGTCATATCTCGGCAAGTAAGCACCCGATTTCAAAACGGTTTGCAGATTACAAATCTGTACCAACATACCTTTGTAATGATACCAAGTTTGACCGCCTAGAATACACTCTTAGCAATGTTGCCTCTAAGCACTACCCTAACCCTAACCCTAACCCTAACCCTAGCGGTAGTGCTTAAGTCATATCTCGACAAGTAAGCACCCGATTTCAAAACGGTTGCAGATTACAAATCTGTACCAACATACCTTTGTAATGATACCAAGTTTGACCGCCTAGAATACACTCTTAGCAATGTTGCCTCTAAGCACTACCCTAACCCTAACCCTAACCCTAGCGGGTAGTGCTTAAGTCATATCTCGACAAGTAAGCACCCGATTTCAAAACGGTTTGCAGATTACAAATCTGTACCAACATACCTTTGTAATGATACCAAGTTTGACCGCCTAGAATACACTCTTAGCAATGTTGCCTCTAAGCACTACCCTAACCCTAACCCTAACCCTAGCGGTTAGTGCTTAAGTCATATCTCGCAAGTAAGCACCCGATTTCAAAACGGTTTGCAGATTACAAATCTGTACCAACATACCTTTGTAATGATACCAAGTTTGACCGCCTAGAATAAACTCTTTGCAATGTTGCCTCTAAGCACTACCCTAACCCTAACCCTAACCCTAGCGGGTAGTGCTTAAGTCATATCTCGACAAGTAAGCACCCGATTTCAAAACGGTTGGCAGATTACAAATCTGTACCAACATACCTTTGTAATGATACCAAGTTTGACCGCCTAGAATACACTCTTAGCAATGTTGCCTCTAAGCACTACCCTAACCCTAACCCTAACCCTAGCGGTTAGTGCTTAAGTCATATCTCGGCAAGTAAGCACCCGATTTCAAAACGGTTGGCAGATTACAAATCTGTACCAACATACCTTTGTAATGATACCAAGTTTGACCGCCTAGAATACACTCTTTGCAATGTTGCCTCTAAGCACTACCCTAACCTAACCCTAACCCTAGCGGTTAGTGCTTAAGTCATATCTCGGCAAGTAAGCACCCGATTTCAAAACGGTTGGCAGATTACAAATCTGTACCAACATACCTTTGTAATGATACCAAGTTTGACCGCCTAGAATACACTCTTAGCAATGTTGCCTCTAAGCACTACCCTAACCCTAACCCTAACCCTAGCGGGTAGTGCTTAAGTCATATCTCGACAAGTAAGCACCCGATTTCAAAACGGTTGCAGATTACAAATCTGTACCAACATACCTTTGTAATGATACCAAGTTTGACCGCCTAGAATACACTCTTAGCAATGTTGCCTCTAAGCACTACCCTAACCCTAACCCTAACCCTAGCGGTAGTGCTTAAGTCATATCTCGACAAGTAAGCACCCGATTTCAAAACGGTTGGCAGATTACAAATCTGTACCAACATACCTTTGTAATGATACCAAGTTTGACCGCCTAGAATAAACTCTTTGCAATGTTGCCTCTAAGCACTACCCTAACCCTAACCCTAACCCTAACCCTAGCGGTTAGTGCTTAAGTCATATCTCGACAAGTAAGCACCCGATTTCAAAACGGTTTGCAGATTACAAATCTGTACCAACATACCTTTGTAATGATACCAAGTTTGACCGCCTAGAATACACTCTTAGCAATGTTGCCTCTAAGCACTACCCTAACCCTAACCCTAGCGGTTAGTGCTTAAGTCATATCTCGGCAAGTAAGCACCCGATTTCAAAACGGTTTGCAGATTACAAATCTGTACCAACATACCTTTGTAATGATACCAAGTTTGACCGCCTAGAATACACTCTTAGCAATGTTGCCTCTAAGCACTACCCCCCTAACCCTAACCCTAACTGGTAGTGCTTAAGTCATATCTCGACAAGTAAGCACCCGATTTCAAAACGGTGGCAGATTACAAATCTGTACCAACATACCTTTGTAATGATACCAAGTTTGACCGCCTAGAATACACTCTTAGCAATGTTGCCTCTAAGCACTACCCTAACCCTAACCCTAACCCTAGCGGTAGTGCTTAAGTCATATCTCGACAAGTAAGCACCCGATTTCAAAACGGTTTGCAGATTACAAATCTGTACCAACATACCTTTGTAATGATACCAAGTTTGACCGCCTAGAATACACTCTTTGCAATGTTGCCTCTAAGCACTACCCTAACCCTAACCCTACCCCTAGTGCTTAGTCTATCTCGACAAGTAAGCACCAACGATTTCAACTTGGTTTATTTATCTAATCAACATACCTTTGTAATGTTTACCAAGTTTACCCTAGCATACCACTTTGCAATGTTGCCTTTTGCACTGCCCTAACCCTAACCCTAACCCTAGCTGGGTAGTGCTTAAGTCATATCTCGGACCAAGCTAATTTCTACCCGATTTCAAATCGGTGGCAGATTATAATCTGTACCAAATGTTTGTAATGATACCAAGTTTGACCGCCTAAATAAACTCTTTGCAATGTTGCCTCTAAGCACTACCCTAACCCTAACCCTAACCCTAGCGGGTAGTGCTTAAGTCATATCTCGACAAGTAAGCACCCGATTTCAAAACGGTTGGCAGATTACAAATCTGTACCAACATACCTTTGTAATGATACCAAGTTTGACCGCCTAGAATACACTCTTAGCAATGTTGCCTCTAAGCACTACCCTAACCCTAACCCTAACCCTAGCGGTTAGTGCTTAAGTCATATCTCGGCAAGTAAGCACCCGATTTCAAAACGGTTGCAGATTACAAATCTGTACCAACATACCTTTGTAATGATACCAAGTTTGACCGCCTAGAATACACTCTTAGCAATGTTGCCTCTAAGCACTACCCTAACCCTAACCCTAACCCTAGCGGTTAGTGCTTAAGTCATATCTCGACAAGTAAGCACCCGATTTCAAAACGGTTTGCAGATTACAAATCTGTACCAACATACCTTTGTAATGATACCAAGTTTGACCGCCTAGAATACACTCTTAGCAATGTTGCCTCTAAGCACTACCCTAACCCTAACCCTAACCCTAGCGGTAGTGCTTAAGTCATATCTCGACAAGTAAGCACCCGATTTCAAAACGGTTGCAGATTACAAATCTGTACCAACATACCTTTGTAATGATACCAAGTTTGACCGCCTAGAATACACTCTTAGCAATGTTGCCTCTAAGCACTACCCTAACCCTAACCCTAACCCTAGCGGGTAGTGCTTAAGTCATATCTCGATCAAGTAAGCAAGATTTCAAAACGGTTGGCAGATTACAAATCTGTACCAACATATCTGTTTGTAATGATACCAAGTTTGACCGCCTAGAATACACTCTTAGCAATGTTGCCTCTAAGCACTACCCTAACCCTAACCCTAGCGGTAGTGCTTAAGTCATATCTCGGCAAGTAAGCACCCGATTTCAAAACGGTTTGCAGATTACAAATCTGTACCAACATACCTTTGTAATGATACCAAGTTTGACCGCCTAGAATACACTCTTAGCAATGTTGCCTCTAAGCACTACCCTAACCCTAACCCTAACCCTAGCGGTAGTGCTTAAGTCATATCTCGACAAGTAAGCACCCGATTTCAAAACGGTTGGCAGATTACAAATCTGTACCAACATACCTTTGTAATGATACCAAGTTTGACCGCCTAGAATACACTCTTTGCAATGTTGCCTCTAAGCACTACCCTAACCCTAACCCTAACCCTAGCGGTTAGTGCTTAAGTCATATCTCGACAAGTAAGCACCCGATTTCAAAACGGTTGGCAGATTACAAATCTGTACCAACATACCTTTGTAATGATACCAAGTTTGACCGCCTAGAATACACTCTTAGCAATGTTGCCTCTAAGCACTACCCTAACCCTAACCCTAACCCTAGCGGTAGTGCTTAAGTCATATCTCGACAAGTAAGCACCCGATTTCAAAACGGTTGGCAGATTACAAATCTGTACCAACATACCTTTGTAATGATACCAAGTTTGACCGCCTAGAATACACTCTTAGCAATGTTGCCTCTAAGCACTACCCTAACCCTAACCCTAACCCTAGCGGTAGTGCTTAAGTCATATCTCGACAAGTAAGCACCCGATTTCAAAACGGTTGGCAGATTACAAATCTGTACCAACATACCTTTGTAATGATACCAAGTTTGACCGCCTAGAATACACTCTTTGCAATGTTGCCTCTAAGCACTACCCTAACCCTAACCCTAGCGGTTAGTGCTTAAGTCATATCTCGGCAAGTAAGCACCCGATTTCAAAACGGTTGGCAGATTACAAATCTGTACCAACATACCTTTGTAATGATACCAAGTTTGACCGCCTAGAATACACTCTTAGCAATGTTGCCTCTAAGCACTACCCTAACCCTAACCCTAACCCTAGCGGTTAGTGCTTAAGTCATATCTCGACAAGTAAGCACCCGATTTCAAAACGGTTTGCAGATTACAAATCTGTACCAACATACCTTTGTAATGATACCAAGTTTGACCGCCTAGAATACACTCTTAGCAATGTTGCCTCTAAGCACTACCCTAACCCTAACCCTAACCCTAGCGGTAGTGCTTAAGTCATATCTCGACAAGTAAGCACCCGATTTCAAAACGGTTTGCAGATTACAAATCTGTACCAACATACCTTTGTAATGATACCAAGTTTGACCGCCTAGAATACACTCTTAGCAATGTTGCCTCTAAGCACTACCCTAACCCTAACCCTAGCGGTTAGTGCTTAAGTCATATCTCGACAAGTAAGCACCCGATTTCAAAACGGTTGGCAGATTACAAATCTGTACCAACATACCTTTGTAATGATACCAAGTTTGACCGCCTAGAATACACTCTTAGCAATGTTGCCTCTAAGCACTACCCTAACCCTAACCCTAACCCTAGCGGTTAGTGCTTAAGTCATATCTCGACAAGTAAGCACCCGATTTCAAAACGGTTTGCAGATTACAAATCTGTACCAACATACCTTTGTAATGATACCAAGTTTGACCGCCTAGAATAACTCTTAGCAATGTTGCCTCTAAGCACTACCCTAACCCTAACCCTAACCCTAACCCTAGGGTAGTGCTTAAGTCATATCTCGACAAGTAAGCACCCGATTTCAAAACGGTTGGCAGATTACAAATCTGTACCAACATACCTTTGTAATGATACCAAGTTTGACCGCCTAGAATACACTCTTAGCAATGTTGCCTCTAAGCACTACCCTAACCCTAACCCTAACCCTAGCGGTAGTGCTTAAGTCATATCTCGACAAGTAAGCACCCGATTTCAAAACGGTTTGCAGATTACAAATCTGTACCAACATACCTTTGTAATGATACCAAGTTTGACCGCCTAGAATACACTCTTAGCAATGTTGCCTCTAAGCACTACCCTAACCCTAACCCTAACCCTAGCGGGTAGTGCTTAAGTCATATCTCGACAAGTAAGCACCCGATTTCAAAACGGTTGGCAGATTACAAATCTGTACCAACATACCTTTGTAATGATACCAAGTTTGACCGCCTAGAATAAACTCTTTGCAATGTTGCCTCTAAGCACTACCCTAACCCTAACCCTAACCCTAGCGGGTAGTGCTTAAGTCATATCTCGACAAGTAAGCACCCGATTTCAAAACGGTTGGCAGATTACAAATCTGTACCAACATACCTTTGTAATGATACCAAGTTTGACCGCCTAGAATACACTCTTAGCAATGTTGCCTCTAAGCACTACCCTAACCCTAACCCTAACCCTAGCGGTTAGTGCTTAAGTCATATCTCGGCAAGTAAGCACCCGATTTCAAAACGGTTGGCAGATTACAAATCTGTACCAACATACCTTTGTAATGATACCAAGTTTGACCGCCTAGAATAACACTCTTTGCAATGTTGCCTCTAAGCACTACCCTAACCCTAACCCTAACCCTAGCGGTTAGTGCTTAAGTCATATCTCGACAAGTAAGCACCCGATTTCAAAACGGTTTGCAGATTACAAATCTGTACCAACATACCTTTGTAATGATACCAAGTTTGACCGCCTAGAATACACTCTTAGCAATGTTGCCTCTAAGCACTACCCTAACCCTAACCCTAACCCTAGCGGGTAGTGCTTAAGTCATATCTCGACAAGTAAGCACCCGATTTCAAAACGGTTGGCAGATTACAAATCTGTACCAACATACCTTTGTAATGATACCAAGTTTGACCGCCTAGAATACACTCTTAGCAATGTTGCCTCTAAGCACTACCCTAACCCTAACCCTAACCCTAGCGGTTAGTGCTTAAGTCATATCTCGGCAAGTAAGCACCCGATTTCAAAACGGTTTGCAGATTACAAATCTGTACCAACATACCTTTGTAATGATACCAAGTTTGACCGCCTAGAATAAACTCTTTGCAATGTTGCCTCTAAGCACTACCCTAACCCTAACCCTAACCCTAACCTAGCGGTAGTGCTTAAGTCATATCTCGACAAGTAAGCACCCGATTTCAAAACGGTTGGCAGATTACAAATCTGTACCAACATACCTTTGTAATGATACCAAGTTTGACCGCCTAGAATACACTCTTAGCAATGTTGCCTCTAAGCACTACCCTAACCCTAACCCTAACCCTAGCGGTTAGTGCTTAAGTCATATCTCGACAAGTAAGCACCCGATTTCAAAACGGTTGGCAGATTACAAATCTGTACCAACATACCTTTGTAATGATACCAAGTTTGACCGCCTAGAATAAACTCTTTGCAATGTTGCCTCTAAGCACTACCCTAACCCTAACCCTAACCCTAGCGGTTAGTGCTTAAGTCATATCTCGACAAGTAAGCACCCGATTTCAAAACGGTTGGCAGATTACAAATCTGTACCAACATACCTTTGTAATGATACCAAGTTTGACCGCCTAGAATACACTCTTAGCAATGTTGCCTCTAAGCACTACCCTAACCCTAACCCTAACCCTAGCGGGTAGTGCTTAAGTCATATCTCGACAAGTAAGCACCCGATTTCAAAACGGTTGGCAGATTACAAATCTGTACCAACATACCTTTGTAATGATACCAAGTTTGACCGCCTAGAATACACTCTTAGCAATGTTGCCTCTAAGCACTACCCTAACCCTAACCCTAACCCTAGCGGTAGTGCTTAAGTCATATCTCGGCAAGTAAGCACCCGATTTCAAAACGGTTGGCAGATTACAAATCTGTACCAACATACCTTTGTAATGATACCAAGTTTGACCGCCTAGAATACACTCTTAGCAATGTTGCCTCTAAGCACTACCCTAACCCTAACCCTAACCCTAGCGGGTAGTGCTTAAGTCATATCTCGACAAGTAAGCACCCGATTTCAAAACGGTTGGCAGATTACAAATCTGTACCAACATACCTTTGTAATGATACCAAGTTTGACCGCCTAGAATACACTCTTTGCAATGTTGCCTCTAAGCACTACCCTAACCCTAACCCTAACCCTAGCGGTTAGTGCTTAAGTCATATCTCGACAAGTAAGCACCCGATTTCAAAACGGTTGGCAGATTACAAATCTGTACCAACATACCTTTGTAATGATACCAAGTTTGACCGCCTAGAATAAACTCTTTGCAATGTTGCCTCTAAGCACTACCCTAACCCTAACCCTAACCCTAGCGGTTAGTGCTTAAGTCATATCTCGACAAGTAAGCACCCGATTTCAAAACGGTTTGCAGATTACAAATCTGTACCAACATACCTTTGTAATGATACCAAGTTTGACCGCCTAGAATACACTCTTAGCAATGTTGCCTCTAAGCACTACCCTAACCCTAACCCTAACCCTAGCGGGTAGTGCTTAAGTCATATCTCGACAAGTAAGCACCCGATTTCAAAACGGTTGGCAGATTACAAATCTGTACCAACATACCTTTGTAATGATACCAAGTTTGACCGCCTAGAATACACTCTTAGCAATGTTGCCTCTAAGCACTACCCTAACCCTAACCCTAACCCTAGCGGGTAGTGCTTAAGTCATATCTCGGCAAGTAAGCACCCGATTTCAAAACGGTTGGCAGATTACAAATCTGTACCAACATACCTTTGTAATGATACCAAGTTTGACCGCCTAGAATACACTCTTTGCAATGTTGCCTCTAAGCACTACCCTAACCCTAACCCTAACCCTAGCGGTTAGTGCTTAAGTCATATCTCGACAAGTAAGCACCCGATTTCAAAACGGTTGGCAGATTACAAATCTGTACCAACATACCTTTGTAATGATACCAAGTTTGACCGCCTAGAATACACTCTTAGCAATGTTGCCTCTAAGCACTACCCTAACCCTAACCCTAACCCTAGCGGGTAGTGCTTAAGTCATATCTCGACAAGTAAGCACCCGATTTCAAAACGGTTGGCAGATTACAAATCTGTACCAACATACCTTTGTAATGATACCAAGTTTGACCGCCTAGAATACACTCTTAGCAATGTTGCCTCTAAGCACTACCCTAACCCTAACCCTAACCCTAGCGGGTAGTGCTTAAGTCATATCTCGACAAGTAAGCACCCGATTTCAAAACGGTTGGCAGATTACAAATCTGTACCAACATACCTTTGTAATGATACCAAGTTTGACCGCCTAGAATACACTCTTAGCAATGTTGCCTCTAAGCACTACCCTAACCCTAACCCTAACCCTAGCGGTAGTGCTTAAGTCATATCTCGACAAGTAAGCACCCGATTTCAAAACGGTTGGCAGATTACAAATCTGTACCAACATACCTTTGTAATGATACCAAGTTTGACCGCCTAGAATACACTCTTAGCAATGTTGCCTCTAAGCACTACCCTAACCCTAACCCTAACCCTAGCGGTTAGTGCTTAAGTCATATCTCGGCAAGTAAGCACCCGATTTCAAAACGGTTGGCAGATTACAAATCTGTACCAACATACCTTTGTAATGATACCAAGTTTGACCGCCTAGAATACACTCTTTGCAATGTTGCCTCTAAGCACTACCCTAACCCTAACCCTAACCCTAGCGGGTAGTGCTTAAGTCATATCTCGACAAGTAAGCACCCGATTTCAAAACGGTTGGCAGATTACAAATCTGTACCAACATACCTTTGTAATGATACCAAGTTTGACCGCCTAGAATAAACTCTTTGCAATGTTGCCTCTAAGCACTACCCTAAACCCTAACCCTAACCCTAGCGGGTAGTGCTTAAGTCATATCTCGACAAGTAAGCACCCGATTTCAAAACGGTTGGCAGATTACAAATCTGTACCAACATACCTTTGTAATGATACCAAGTTTGACCGCCTAGAATACACTCTTAGCAATGTTGCCTCTAAGCACTACCCTAACCCTAACCCTAACCCTAGCGGTTAGTGCTTAAGTCATATCTCGACAAGTAAGCACCCGATTTCAAAACGGTTGGCAGATTACAAATCTGTACCAACATACCTTTGTAATGATACCAAGTTTGACCGCCTAGAATACACTCTTTGCAATGTTGCCTCTAAGCACTACCCTAACCCTAACCCTAACCCTAGCGGGTAGTGCTTAAGTCATATCTCGACAAGTAAGCACCCGATTTCAAAACGGTTGGCAGATTACAAATCTGTACCAACATACCTTTGTAATGATACCAAGTTTGACCGCCTAGAATACACTCTTAGCAATGTTGCCTCTAAGCACTACCCTAACCCTAACCCTAGCGGTTAGTGCTTAAGTCATATCTCGGCAAGTAAGCACCCGATTTCAAAACGGTTGGCAGATTACAAATCTGTACCAACATACCTTTGTAATGATACCAAGTTTGACCGCCTAGAATACACTCTTTGCAATGTTGCCTCTAAGCACTACCCTAACCCTAACCCTAACCCTAGCGGGTAGTGCTTAAGTCATATCTCGACAAGTAAGCACCCGATTTCAAAACGGTTGGCAGATTACAAATCTGTACCAACATACCTTTGTAATGATACCAAGTTTGACCGCCTAGAATAAACTCTTTGCAATGTTGCCTCTAAGCACTACCCTAACCCTAACCCTAACCCTAGCGGTTAGTGCTTAAGTCATATCTCGACAAGTAAGCACCCGATTTCAAAACGGTTTGCAGATTACAAATCTGTACCAACATACCTTTGTAATGATACCAAGTTTGACCGCCTAGAATACACTCTTTGCAATGTTGCCTCTAAGCACTACCCTAACCCTAACCCTAACCCTAGCGGGTAGTGCTTAAGTCATATCTCGACAAGTAAGCACCCGATTTCAAAACGGTTGGCAGATTACAAATCTGTACCAACATACCTTTGTAATGATACCAAGTTTGACCGCCTGAATACACTCTTTGCAATGTTGCCTCTAAGCACTACCCTAACCCTAACCCTAACCCTAGCGGGTAGTGCTTAAGTCATATCTCGACAAGTAAGCACCCGATTTCAAAACGGTTGGCAGATTACAAATCTGTACCAACATACCTTTGTAATGATACCAAGTTTGACCGCCTAGAATACACTCTTAGCAATGTTGCCTCTAAGCACTACCCTAACCCTAACCCTAACCCTAGCGGGTAGTGCTTAAGTCATATCTCGACAAGTAAGCACCCGATTTCAAAACGGTTGGCAGATTACAAATCTGTACCAACATACCTTTGTAATGATACCAAGTTTGACCGCCTAGAATACACTCTTAGCAATGTTGCCTCTAAGCACTACCCTAACCCTAACCCTAACCCTAGCGGGTAGTGCTTAAGTCATATCTCGACAAGTAAGCACCCGATTTCAAAACGGTTGGCAGATTACAAATCTGTACCAACATACCTTTGTAATGATACCAAGTTTGACCGCCTAGAATACACTCTTAGCAATGTTGCCTCTAAGCACTACCCTAACCCTAACCCTAACCCTAGCGGTAGTGCTTAAGTCATATCTCGACAAGTAAGCACCCGATTTCAAAACGGTTGGCAGATTACAAATCTGTACCAACATACCTTTGTAATGATACCAAGTTTGACCGCCTAGAATACACTCTTAGCAATGTTGCCTCTAAGCACTACCCTAACCCTAACCCTAACCCTAGCGGTTAGTGCTTAAGTCATATCTCGGCAAGTAAGCACCCGATTTCAAAACGGTTTGCAGATTACAAATCTGTACCAACATACCTTTGTAATGATACCAAGTTTGACCGCCTAGAATAAACTCTTTGCAATGTTGCCTCTAAGCACTACCCTAACCCTAACCCTAACCCTAGCGGGTAGTGCTTAAGTCATATCTCGACAAGTAAGCACCCGATTTCAAAACGGTTGGCAGATTACAAATCTGTACCAACATACCTTTGTAATGATACCAAGTTTGACCGCCTAGAATACACTCTTTGCAATGTTGCCTCTAAGCACTACCCTAACCCTACCCTAACCCTAACCCTAGCGGGTAGTGCTTAAGTCATATCTCGACAAGTAAGCACCCGATTTCAAAACGGTTGGCAGATTACAAATCTGTACCAACATACCTTTGTAATGATACCAAGTTTGACCGCCTAGAATACACTCTTAGCAATGTTGCCTCTAAGCACTACCCTAACCCTAACCCTAACCCTAGCGGTTAGTGCTTAAGTCATATCTCGGCAAGTAAGCACCCGATTTCAAAACGGTTTGCAGATTACAAATCTGTACCAACATACCTTTGTAATGATACCAAGTTTGACCGCCTAGAATACACTCTTTGCAATGTTGCCTCTAAGCACTACCCTAACCCTAACCCTAACCCTAGCGGGTAGTGCTTAAGTCATATCTCGACAAGTAAGCACCCGATTTCAAAACGGTTGGCAGATTACAAATCTGTACCAACATACCTTTGTAATGATACCAAGTTTGACCGCCTAGAATACACTCTTAGCAATGTTGCCTCTAAGCACTACCCTAACCCTAACCCTAGCGGTTAGTGCTTAAGTCATATCTCGGCAAGTAAGCACCCGATTTCAAAACGGTTGGCAGATTACAAATCTGTACCAACATACCTTTGTAATGATACCAAGTTTGACCGCCTAGAATACACTCTTTGCAATGTTGCCTCTAAGCACTACCCTAACCCTAACCCTAACCCTAGCGGGTAGTGCTTAAGTCATATCTCGACAAGTAAGCACCCGATTTCAAAACGGTTGGCAGATTACAAATCTGTACCAACATACCTTTGTAATGATACCAAGTTTGACCGCCTAGAATAAACTCTTTGCAATGTTGCCTCTAAGCACTACCCTAACCCTAACCCTAACCCTAGCGGTTAGTGCTTAAGTCATATCTCGACAAGTAAGCACCCGATTTCAAAACGGTTTGCAGATTACAAATCTGTACCAACATACCTTTGTAATGATACCAAGTTTGACCGCCTAGAATACACTCTTTGCAATGTTGCCTCTAAGCACTACCCTAACCCTAACCCTAACCCTAGCGGGTAGTGCTTAAGTCATATCTCGACAAGTAAGCACCCGATTTCAAAACGGTTGGCAGATTACAAATCTGTACCAACATACCTTTGTAATGATACCAAGTTTGACCGCCTAGAATACACTCTTAGCAATGTTGCCTCTAAGCACTACCCTAACCCTAACCCTAACCCTAGCGGGTAGTGCTTAAGTCATATCTCGACAAGTAAGCACCCGATTTCAAAACGGTTGGCAGATTACAAATCTGTACCAACATACCTTTGTAATGATACCAAGTTTGACCGCCTAGAATACACTCTTAGCAATGTTGCCTCTAAGCACTACCCTAACCCTAACCCTAACCCTAGCGGTTAGTGCTTAAGTCATATCTCGGCAAGTAAGCACCCGATTTCAAAACGGTTTGCAGATTACAAATCTGTACCAACATACCTTTGTAATGATACCAAGTTTGACCGCCTAGAATAAACTCTTTGCAATGTTGCCTCTAAGCACTACCCTAACCCTAACCCTAACCCTAGCGGGTAGTGCTTAAGTCATATCTCGACAAGTAAGCACCCGATTTCAAAACGGTTGGCAGATTACAAATCTGTACCAACATACCTTTGTAATGATACCAAGTTTGACCGCCTAGAATAAACTCTTTGCAATGTTGCCTCTAAGCACTACCCTAACCCTAACCCTAACCCTAGCGGGTAGTGCTTAAGTCATATCTCGACAAGTAAGCACCCGATTTCAAAACGGTTGGCAGATTACAAATCTGTACCAACATACCTTTGTAATGATACCAAGTTTGACCGCCTAGAATACACTCTTAGCAATGTTGCCTCTAAGCACTACCCTAACCCTAACCCTAACCCTAGCGGGTAGTGCTTAAGTCATATCTCGACAAGTAAGCACCCGATTTCAAAACGGTTGGCAGATTACAAATCTGTACCAACATACCTTTGTAATGATACCAAGTTTGACCGCCTAGAATACACTCTTAGCAATGTTGCCTCTAAGCACTACCCTAACCCTAACCCTAGCGGTTAGTGCTTAAGTCATATCTCGCAAGTAAGCACCCGATTTCAAAACGGTTGGCAGATTACAAATCTGTACCAACATACCTTTGTAATGATACCAAGTTTGACCGCCTGAATAAACTCTTTGCAATAGCCTCAATGTTGCCTCTACTCTACACTACCCTAACCCTAACCCTAACCCTAGCGGGTAGTGCTTAAGTCATATCTCGGCAAGTAAGCACCCGATTTCAAAACGGTTGGCAGATTACAAATCTGTACCAACATACCTTTGTAATGATACCAAGTTTGACCGCCTAGAATAAACTCTTGCAATGTTGCCTCTAAGCACTACCCTAACCCTAACCCTAACCCTAGCGGGTAGTGCTTAAGTCATATCTCGACAAGTAAGCACCCGATTTCAAAACGGTTGGCAGATTACAAATCTGTACCAACATACCTTTGTAATGATACCAAGTTTGACCGCCTAGAATACACTCTTAGCAATGTTGCCTCTAAGCACTACCCTAACCCTAACCCTAGCGGTTAGTGCTTAAGTCATATCTCGACAAGTAAGCACCCGATTTCAAAACGGTTGGCAGATTACAAATCTGTACCAACATACCTTTGTAATGATACCAAGTTTGACCGCCTGAATAAACTCTTTGCAATGTTGCCTCTAAGCACTACCCTAACCCTAACCCTAACCCTAGCGGGTAGTGCTTAAGTCATATCTCGACAAGTAAGCACCCGATTTCAAAACGGTTTGCAGATTACAAATCTGTACCAACATACCTTTGTAATGATACCAAGTTTGACCGCCTAGAATACACTCTTAGCAATGTTGCCTCTAAGCACTACCCTAACCCTAACCCTAACCCTAGCGGGTAGTGCTTAAGTCATATCTCGACAAGTAAGCACCCGATTTCAAAACGGTTGGCAGATTACAAATCTGTACCAACATACCTTTGTAATGATACCAAGTTTGACCGCCTAGAATAAACTCTTTGCAATGTTGCCTCTAAGCACTACCCTAACCCTAACCCTAACCCTAGCGGGTAGTGCTTAAGTCATATCTCGACAAGTAAGCACCCGATTTCAAAACGGTTGGCAGATTACAAATCTGTACCAACATACCTTTGTAATGATACCAAGTTTGACCGCCTAGAATACACTCTTAGCAATGTTGCCTCTAAGCACTACCCTAACCCTAACCCTAGCGGTTAGTGCTTAAGTCATATCTCGGCAAGTAAGCACCCGATTTCAAAACGGTTGGCAGATTACAAATCTGTACCAACATACCTTTGTAATGATACCAAGTTTGACCGCCTAGAATAACTCTTTGCAATGTTGCCTCTAAGCACTACCCTAACCCTAACCCTAACCCTAGCGGGTAGTGCTTAAGTCATATCTCGACAAGTAAGCACCCGATTTCAAAACGGTTTGCAGATTACAAATCTGTACCAACATACCTTTGTAATGATACCAAGTTTGACCGCCTAGAATACACTCTTAGCAATGTTGCCTCTAAGCACTACCCTAACCCTAACCCTAACCCTAGCGGGTAGTGCTTAAGTCATATCTCGACAAGTAAGCACCCGATTTCAAAACGGTTGGCAGATTACAAATCTGTACCAACATACCTTTGTAATGATACCAAGTTTGACCGCCTAGAAAACTCTTTGCAATGTTGCCTCTAAGCACTACCCTAACCCTAACCCTAACCCTAGCGGTTAGTGCTTAAGTCATATCTCGACAAGTAAGCACCCGATTTCAAAACGGTTGGCAGATTACAAATCTGTACCAACATACCTTTGTAATGATACCAAGTTTGACCGCCTAGAATACACTCTTAGCAATGTTGCCTCTAAGCACTACCCTAACCCTAACCCTAACCCTAGCGGGTAGTGCTTAAGTCATATCTCGACAAGTAAGCACCCGATTTCAAAACGGTTGGCAGATTACAAATCTGTACCAACATACCTTTGTAATGATACCAAGTTTGACCGCCTAGAATACACTCTTGCAATGTTGCCTCTAAGCACTACCCTAACCCTAACCCTAACCCTAGCGGGTAGTGCTTAAGTCATATCTCGACAAGTAAGCACCCGATTTCAAAACGGTTGGCAGATTACAAATCTGTACCAACATACCTTTGTAATGATACCAAGTTTGACCGCCTAGAATACACTCTTTGCAATGTTGCCTCTAAGCACTACCCTAACCCTAACCCTAACCCTAGCGGGTAGTGCTTAAGTCATATCTCGACAAGTAAGCACCCGATTTCAAAACGGTTGGCAGATTACAAATCTGTACCAACATACCTTTGTAATGATACCAAGTTTGACCGCCTAGAATACACTCTTAGCAATGTTGCCTCTAAGCACTACTACCCTAACCCTAACCCTAACCCTAGCGGGTAGTGCTTAAGTCATATCTCGACAAGTAAGCACCCGATTTCAAAACGGTTGGCAGATTACAAATCTGTACCAACATACCTTTGTAATGATACCAAGTTTGACCGCCTAGAATACACTCTTAGCAATGTTGCCTCTAAGCACTACCCTAACCCTAACCCTAGCGGTTAGTGCTTAAGTCATATCTCGGCAAGTAAGCACCCGATTTCAAAACGGTTGGCAGATTACAAATCTGTACCAACATACCTTTGTAATGATACCAAGTTTGACCGCCTGAATAAACTCTTTGCAATGCCTTATTCCTCTACTTACAGCCCTAACCCTAACCCTAACCCTAACCCTAGCGGGTAGTGCTTAAGTCATATCTCGACAAGTAAGCACCCGATTTCAAAACGGTTGGCAGATTACAAATCTGTACCAACATACCTTTGTAATGATACCAAGTTGACCGCCTAGAATAAACTCTTTGCAATGTTGCCTCTAAGCACTACCCTAACCCTAACCCTAACCCTAGCGGGTAGTGCTTAAGTCATATCTCGACAAGTAAGCACCCGATTTCAAAACGGTTGGCAGATTACAAATCTGTACCAACATACCTTTGTAATGATACCAAGTTTGACCGCCTAGAATACACTCTTAGCAATGTTGCCTCTAAGCACTACCCTAACCCTAACCCTAGCGGTTAGTGCTTAAGTCATATCTCGGCAAGTAAGCACCCGATTTCAAAACGGTTGGCAGATTACAAATCTGTACCAACATACCTTTGTAATGATACCAAGTTTGACCGCCTGAATAAACTCTTTGCAATGTTGCCTCTAAGCACTACCCTAACCCTAACCCTAACCCTAGCGGGTAGTGCTTAAGTCATATCTCGACAAGTAAGCACCCGATTTCAAAACGGTTTGCAGATTACAAATCTGTACCAACATACCTTTGTAATGATACCAAGTTTGACCGCCTAGAATACACTCTTAGCAATGTTGCCTCTAAGCACTACCCTAACCCTAACCCTAACCCTAGCGGGTAGTGCTTAAGTCATATCTCGACAAGTAAGCACCCGATTTCAAAACGGTTGGCAGATTACAAATCTGTACCAACATACCTTTGTAATGATACCAAGTTTGACCGCCTAGAATAACTCTTTGCAATGTTGCCTCTAAGCACTACCCTAACCCTAACCCTAACCCTAGCGGTTAGTGCTTAAGTCATATCTCGACAAGTAAGCACCCGATTTCAAAACGGTTTGCAGATTACAAATCTGTACCAACATACCTTTGTAATGATACCAAGTTTGACCGCCTAGAATACACTCTTAGCAATGTTGCCTCTAAGCACTACCCTAACCCTAACCCTAACCCTAGCGGGTAGTGCTTAAGTCATATCTCGACAAGTAAGCACCCGATTTCAAAACGGTTGGCAGATTACAAATCTGTACCAACATACCTTTGTAATGATACCAAGTTTGACCGCCTAGAATACACTCTTTGCAATGTTGCCTCTAAGCACTACCCTAACCCTAACCCTAACCCTAGCGGGTAGTGCTTAAGTCATATCTCGACAAGTAAGCACCCGATTTCAAAACGGTTGGCAGATTACAAATCTGTACCAACATACCTTTGTAATGATACCAAGTTTGACCGCCTAGAATACACTCTTTGCAATGTTGCCTCTAAGCACTACCCTAACCCTAACCCTAACCCTAGCGGGTAGTGCTTAAGTCATATCTCGACAAGTAAGCACCCGATTTCAAAACGGTTGGCAGATTACAAATCTGTACCAACATACCTTTGTAATGATACCAAGTTTGACCGCCTGAATAAACTCTTTGCAATGTTGCCTCTAAGCACTACCCTAACCCTAACCCTAACCCTAGCGGGTAGTGCTTAAGTCATATCTCGACAAGTAAGCACCCGATTTCAAAACGGTTGGCAGATTACAAATCTGTACCAACATACCTTTGTAATGATACCAAGTTTGACCGCCTAGAATACACTCTTAGCAATGTTGCCTCTAAGCACTACCCTAACCCTAACCCTAACCCTAACCCTAGCGGTAGTGCTTAAGTCATATCTCGACAAGTAAGCACCCGATTTCAAAACGGTTGGCAGATTACAAATCTGTACCAACATACCTTTGTAATGATACCAAGTTTGACCGCCTAGAATAAACTCTTTGCAATGTTGCCTCTAAGCACTACCCTAACCCTAACCCTAACCCTAGCGGTTAGTGCTTAAGTCATATCTCGACAAGTAAGCACCCGATTTCAAAACGGTTGGCAGATTACAAATCTGTACCAACATACCTTTGTAATGATACCAAGTTTGACCGCCTAGAATACACTCTTTGCAATGTTGCCTCTAAGCACTACCCTAACCCTAACCCTAGCGGTTAGTGCTTAAGTCATATCTCGACAAGTAAGCACCCGATTTCAAAACGGTTGGCAGATTACAAATCTGTACCAACATACCTTTGTAATGATACCAAGTTTGACCGCCTAGAATACACTCTTAGCAATGTTGCCTCTAAGCACTACCCTAACCCTAACCCTAACCCTAGCGGGTAGTGCTTAAGTCATATCTCGACAAGTAAGCACCCGATTTCAAAACGGTTGGCAGATTACAAATCTGTACCAACATACCTTTGTAATGATACCAAGTTTGACCGCCTAGAATACACTCTTAGCAATGTTGCCTCTAAGCACTACCCTAACCCTAACCCTAACCCTAGCGGGTAGTGCTTAAGTCATATCTCGACAAGTAAGCACCCGATTTCAAAACGGTTGGCAGATTACAAATCTGTACCAACATACCTTTGTAATGATACCAAGTTTGACCGCCTAGAATACACTCTTTGCAATGTTGCCTCTAAGCACTACCCTAACCCTAACCCTAACCCTAGCGGGTAGTGCTTAAGTCATATCTCGGCAAGTAAGCACCCGATTTCAAAACGGTTGGCAGATTACAAATCTGTACCAACATACCTTTGTAATGATACCAAGTTGCCGCCTGGAATAAACTCTTTGCAACGATTTCAAAACGGTTGGCAGATTACAAATCTGTACCAACATACCTTTGTAATGATACCAAGTTTGACCGCCTAGAATACACTCTTTGCAATGTTGCCTCTAAGCACTACCCTAACCCTAACCCTAACCCTAGCGGTTAGTGCTTAAGTCATATCTCGACAAGTAAGCACCCGATTTCAAAACGGTTGGCAGATTACAAATCTGTACCAACATACCTTTGTAATGATACCAAGTTTGACCGCCTAGAATACACTCTTTGCAATGTTGCCTCTAAGCACTACCCTAACCCTAACCCTAACCCTAGCGGGTAGTGCTTAAGTCATATCTCGACAAGTAAGCACCCGATTTCAAAACGGTTGGCAGATTACAAATCTGTACCAACATACCTTTGTAATGATACCAAGTTTGACCGCCTGAATAAACTCTTTGCAATGTTGCCTCTAAGCACTACCCTAACCCTAACCCTAACCCTAGCGGGTAGTGCTTAAGTCATATCTCGACAAGTAAGCACCCGATTTCAAAACGGTTGGCAGATTACAAATCTGTACCAACATACCTTTGTAATGATACCAAGTTTGACCGCCTAGAATACACTCTTAGCAATGTTGCCTCTAAGCACTACCCTAACCCTAACCCTAACCCTAGCGGTAGTGCTTAAGTCATATCTCGACAAGTAAGCACCCGATTTCAAAACGGTTGGCAGATTACAAATCTGTACCAACATACCTTTGTAATGATACCAAGTTTGACCGCCTAGAATACACTCTTAGCAATGTTGCCTCTAAGCACTACCCTAACCCTAACCCTAACCCTAGCGGGTAGTGCTTAAGTCATATCTCGACAAGTAAGCACCCGATTTCAAAACGGTTGGCAGATTACAAATCTGTACCAACATACCTTTGTAATGATACCAAGTTTGACCGCCTAGAATACACTCTTAGCAATGTTGCCTCTAAGCACTACCCTAACCCTAACCCTAACCCTAGCGGTAGTGCTTAAGTCATATCTCGACAAGTAAGCACCCGATTTCAAAACGGTTGGCAGATTACAAATCTGTACCAACATACCTTTGTAATGATACCAAGTTTGACCGCCTAGAATACACTCTTAGCAATGTTGCCTCTAAGCACTACCCTAACCCTAACCCTAACCCTAGCGGTTAGTGCTTAAGTCATATCTCGGCAAGTAAGCACCCGATTTCAAAACGGTTTGCAGATTACAAATCTGTACCAACATACCTTTGTAATGATACCAAGTTTGACCGCCTAGAATAAACTCTTTGCAATGTTGCCTCTAAGCACTACCCTAACCCTAACCCTAACCCTAGCGGGTAGTGCTTAAGTCATATCTCGACAAGTAAGCACCCGATTTCAAAACGGTTGGCAGATTACAAATCTGTACCAACATACCTTTGTAATGATACCAAGTTTGACCGCCTAGAATAAACTCTTTGCAATGTTGCCTCTAAGCACTACCCTAACCCTAACCCTAACCCTAGCGGGTAGTGCTTAAGTCATATCTCGACAAGTAAGCACCCGATTTCAAAACGGTTGGCAGATTACAAATCTGTACCAACATACCTTTGTAATGATACCAAGTTTGACCGCCTAGAATACACTCTTAGCAATGTTGCCTCTAAGCACTACCCTAACCCTAACCCTAACCCTAGCGGTTAGTGCTTAAGTCATATCTCGGCAAGTAAGCACCCGATTTCAAAACGGTTGGCAGATTACAAATCTGTACCAACATACCTTTGTAATGATACCAAGTTTGACCGCCTAGAATAAACTCTTTGCAATGTTGCCTCTAAGCACTACCCTAACCCTAACCCTAACCCTAGCGGGTAGTGCTTAAGTCATATCTCGACAAGTAAGCACCCGATTTCAAAACGGTTGGCAGATTACAAATCTGTACCAACATACCTTTGTAATGATACCAAGTTTGACCGCCTAGAATACACTCTTAGCAATGTTGCCTCTAAGCACTACCCTAACCCTAACCCTAGCGGTTAGTGCTTAAGTCATATCTCGACAAGTAAGCACCCGATTTCAAAACGGTTGGCAGATTACAAATCTGTACCAACATACCTTTGTAATGATACCAAGTTTGACCGCCTGAATAAACTCTTTGCAATGTTGCCTCTAAGCACTACCCTAACCCTAACCCTAACCCTAGCGGGTAGTGCTTAAGTCATATCTCGGCAAGTAAGCACCCGATTTCAAAACGGTTGGCAGATTACAAATCTGTACCAACATACCTTTGTAATGATACCAAGTTTGACCGCCTAGAATAAACTCTTTGCAATGTTGCCTCTAAGCACTACCCTAACCCTAACCCTAACCCTAGCGGTTAGTGCTTAAGTCATATCTCGACAAGTAAGCACCCGATTTCAAAACGGTTTGCAGATTACAAATCTGTACCAACATACCTTTGTAATGATACCAAGTTTGACCGCCTGGAATACACTCTTTGCAATGTTGCCTCTAAGCACTACCCTAACCCTAACCCTAACCCTAGCGGGTAGTGCTTAAGTCATATCTCGACAAGTAAGCACCCGATTTCAAAACGGTTGGCAGATTACAAATCTGTACCAACATACCTTTGTAATGATACCAAGTTTGACCGCCTAGAATACACTCTTAGCAATGTTGCCTCTAAGCACTACCCTAACCCTAACCCTAACCCTAGCGGGTAGTGCTTAAGTCATATCTCGACAAGTAAGCACCCGATTTCAAAACGGTTGGCAGATTACAAATCTGTACCAACATACCTTTGTAATGATACCAAGTTTGACCGCCTAGAATACACTCTTAGCAATGTTGCCTCTAAGCACTACCCTAACCCTAACCCTAACCCTAGCGGTTAGTGCTTAAGTCATATCTCGACAAGTAAGCACCCGATTTCAAAACGGTTGGCAGATTACAAATCTGTACCAACATACCTTTGTAATGATACCAAGTTTGACCGCCTAGAATAAACTCTTTGCAATGTTGCCTCTAAGCACTACCCTAACCCTAACCCTAACCCTAGCGGGTAGTGCTTAAGTCATATCTCGACAAGTAAGCACCCGATTTCAAAACGGTTGGCAGATTACAAATCTGTACCAACATACCTTTGTAATGATACCAAGTTTGACCGCCTAGAATACACTCTTTGCAATGTTGCCTCTAAGCACTACCCTAACCCTAACCCTAACCCTAGCGGGTAGTGCTTAAGTCATATCTCGACAAGTAAGCACCCGATTTCAAAACGGTTGGCAGATTACAAATCTGTACCAACATACCTTTGTAATGATACCAAGTTTGACCGCCTAGAATACACTCTTAGCAATGTTGCCTCTAAGCACTACCCTAACCCTAACCCTAACCCTAGCGGGTAGTGCTTAAGTCATATCTCGACAAGTAAGCACCCGATTTCAAAACGGTTGGCAGATTACAAATCTGTACCAACATACCTTTGTAATGATACCAAGTTTGACCGCCTAGAATACACTCTTAGCAATGTTGCCTCTAAGCACTACCCTAACCCTAACCCTAGCGGTTAGTGCTTAAGTCATATCTCGGCAAGTAAGCACCCGATTTCAAAACGGTTGGCAGATTACAAATCTGTACCAACATACCTTTGTAATGATACCAAGTTTGACCGCCTGAATAAACTCTTTGCAATGTTGCCTCTAAGCACTACCCTAACCCTAACCCTAACCCTAGCGGGTAGTGCTTAAGTCATATCTCGACAAGTAAGCACCCGATTTCAAAACGGTTGGCAGATTACAAATCTGTACCAACATACCTTTGTAATGATACCAAGTTTGACCGCCTAGAATAACTCTTTGCAATGTTGCCTCTAAGCACTACCCTAACCCTAACCCTAACCCTAGCGGGTAGTGCTTAAGTCATATCTCGACAAGTAAGCACCCGATTTCAAAACGGTTGGCAGATTACAAATCTGTACCAACATACCTTTGTAATGATACCAAGTTTGACCGCCTAGAATACACTCTTAGCAATGTTGCCTCTAAGCACTACCCTAACCCTAACCCTAGCGGTTAGTGCTTAAGTCATATCTCGGCAAGTAAGCACCCGATTTCAAAACGGTTGGCAGATTACAAATCTGTACCAACATACCTTTGTAATGATACCAAGTTTGACCGCCTAGAATAAACTCTTTGCAATGTTGCCTCTAAGCACTACCCTAACCCTAACCCTAACCCTAGCGGGTAGTGCTTAAGTCATATCTCGACAAGTAAGCACCCGATTTCAAAACGGTTTGCAGATTACAAATCTGTACCAACATACCTTTGTAATGATACCAAGTTTGACCGCCTAGAATACACTCTTAGCAATGTTGCCTCTAAGCACTACCCTAACCCTAACCCTAACCCTAGCGGGTAGTGCTTAAGTCATATCTCGACAAGTAAGCACCCGATTTCAAAACGGTTGGCAGATTACAAATCTGTACCAACATACCTTTGTAATGATACCAAGTTTGACCGCCTGAATAAACTCTTTGCAATGTTGCCTCTAAGCACTACCCTAACCCTAACCCTAACCCTAGCGGGTAGTGCTTAAGTCATATCTCGACAAGTAAGCACCCGATTTCAAAACGGTTGGCAGATTACAAATCTGTACCAACATACCTTTGTAATGATACCAAGTTTGACCGCCTAGAATACACTCTTTGCAATGTTGCCTCTAAGCACTACCCTAACCCTAACCCTAACCCTAGCGGTTAGTGCTTAAGTCATATCTCGACAAGTAAGCACCCGATTTCAAAACGGTTGGCAGATTACAAATCTGTACCAACATACCTTTGTAATGATACCAAGTTGACCGCCTAGAATACACTCTTTGCAATGTTGCCTCTAAGCACTACCCTAACCCTAACCCTAACCCTAGCGGTTAGTGCTTAAGTCATATCTCGACAAGTAAGCACCCGATTTCAAAACGGTTGCAGATTACAAATCTGTACCAACATACCTTTGTAATGATACCAAGTTTGACCGCCTAGAATACACTCTTAGCAATGTTGCCTCTAAGCACTACCCTAACCCTAACCCTAACCCTAGCGGGTAGTGCTTAAGTCATATCTCGACAAGTAAGCACCCGATTTCAAAACGGTTGGCAGATTACAAATCTGTACCAACATACCTTTGTAATGATACCAAGTTTGACCGCCTAGAATACACTCTTAGCAATGTTGCCTCTAAGCACTACCCTAACCCTAACCCTAACCCTAGCGGGTAGTGCTTAAGTCATATCTCGGCAAGTAAGCACCCGATTTCAAAACGGTTGGCAGATTACAAATCTGTACCAACATACCTTTGTAATGATACCAAGTTTGACCGCCTAGAATACACTCTTTGCAATGTTGCCTCTAAGCACTACCCTAACCCTAACCCTAACCCTAGCGGTTAGTGCTTAAGTCATATCTCGGCAAGTAAGCACCCGATTTCAAAACGGTTGGCAGATTACAAATCTGTACCAACATACCTTTGTAATGATACCAAGTTTGACCGCCTAGAATAAACTCTTTGCAATGTTGCCTCTAAGCACTACCCTAACCCTAACCCTAACCCTAGCGGGTAGTGCTTAAGTCATATCTCGACAAGTAAGCACCCGATTTCAAAACGGTTGGCAGATTACAAATCTGTACCAACATACCTTTGTAATGATACCAAGTTTGACCGCCTAGAATACACTCTTAGCAATGTTGCCTCTAAGCACTACCCTAACCCTAACCCTAACCCTAACCCTAGCGGTTAGTGCTTAAGTCATATCTCGACAAGTAAGCACCCGATTTCAAAACGGTTTGCAGATTACAAATCTGTACCAACATACCTTTGTAATGATACCAAGTTTGACCGCCTAGAATACACTCTTTGCAATGTTGCCTCTAAGCACTACCCTAACCCTAACCCTAACCCTAGCGGTTAGTGCTTAAGTCATATCTCGACAAGTAAGCACCCGATTTCAAAACGGTTTGCAGATTACAAATCTGTACCAACATACCTTTGTAATGATACCAAGTTTGACCGCCTAGAATACACTCTTTGCAATGTTGCCTCTAAGCACTACCCTAACCCTAACCCTAGCGGTTAGTGCTTAAGTCATATCTCGACAAGTAAGCACCCGATTTCAAAACGGTTGGCAGATTACAAATCTGTACCAACATACCTTTGTAATGATACCAAGTTTGACCGCCTAGAATACACTCTTAGCAATGTTGCCTCTAAGCACTACCCTAACCCTAACCCTAACCCTAGCGGGTAGTGCTTAAGTCATATCTCGACAAGTAAGCACCCGATTTCAAAACGGTTGGCAGATTACAAATCTGTACCAACATACCTTTGTAATGATACCAAGTTTGACCGCCTAGAATACACTCTTAGCAATGTTGCCTCTAAGCACTACCCTAACCCTAACCCTAACCCTAGCGGGTAGTGCTTAAGTCATATCTCGACAAGTAAGCACCCGATTTCAAAACGGTTGGCAGATTACAAATCTGTACCAACATACCTTTGTAATGATACCAAGTTTGACCGCCTAGAATACACTCTTTGCAATGTTGCCTCTAAGCACTACCCTAACCCTAACCCTAACCCTAGCGGTTAGTGCTTAAGTCATATCTCGGCAAGTAAGCACCCGATTTCAAAACGGTTGGCAGATTACAAATCTGTACCAACATACCTTTGTAATGATACCAAGTTGACCGCCTGAATAAACTCTTTGCAATGTTGCCTCTAAGCACTACCCTAACCCTAACCCTAGCGGGTAGTGCTTAAGTCATATCTCGACAAGTAAGCACCCGATTTCAAAACGGTTGGCAGATTACAAATCTGTACCAACATACCTTTGTAATGATACCAAGTTTGACCGCCTAGAATACACTCTTAGCAATGTTGCCTCTAAGCACTACCCTAACCCTAACCCTAACCCTAGCGGGTAGTGCTTAAGTCATATCTCGACAAGTAAGCACCCGATTTCAAAACGGTTGGCAGATTACAAATCTGTACCAACATACCTTTGTAATGATACCAAGTTTGACCGCCTAGAATACACTCTTAGCAATGTTGCCTCTAAGCACTACCCTAACCCTAACCCTAACCCTAACCCTAGCGGTTAGTGCTTAAGTCATATCTCGGCAAGTAAGCACCCGATTTCAAAACGGTTTGCAGATTACAAATCTGTACCAACATACCTTTGTAATGATACCAAGTTTGACCGCCTAGAATAACTCTTTGCAATGTTGCCTCTAAGCACTACCCTAACCCTAACCCTAACCCTAGCGGTTAGTGCTTAAGTCATATCTCGACAAGTAAGCACCCGATTTCAAAACGGTTTGCAGATTACAAATCTGTACCAACATACCTTTGTAATGATACCAAGTTTGACCGCCTAGAATACACTCTTTGCAATGTTGCCTCTAAGCACTACCCTAACCCTAACCCTAGCGGTTAGTGCTTAAGTCATATCTCGACAAGTAAGCACCCGATTTCAAAACGGTTGGCAGATTACAAATCTGTACCAACATACCTTTGTAATGATACCAAGTTTGACCGCCTAGAATACACTCTTAGCAATGTTGCCTCTAAGCACTACCCTAACCCTAACCCTAACCCTAGCGGGTAGTGCTTAAGTCATATCTCGACAAGTAAGCACCCGATTTCAAAACGGTTGGCAGATTACAAATCTGTACCAACATACCTTTGTAATGATACCAAGTTTGACCGCCTAGAATACACTCTTTGCAATGTTGCCTCTAAGCACTACCCTAACCCTAACCCTAACCCTAGCGGGTAGTGCTTAAGTCATATCTCGACAAGTAAGCACCCGATTTCAAAACGGTTGGCAGATTACAAATCTGTACCAACATACCTTTGTAATGATACCAAGTTTGACCGCCTGGAATACACTCTTGCAATGTTGCCTCTAAGCACTACCCTAACCCTAACCCTAACCCTAGCGGTTAGTGCTTAAGTCATATCTCGGCAAGTAAGCACCCGATTTCAAAACGGTTGGCAGATTACAAATCTGTACCAACATACCTTTGTAATGATACCAAGTTGACCGCCTGAATAAACTCTTTGCAATGTTGCCTCTAAGCACTACCCTAACCCTAACCCTAACCCTAGCGGGTAGTGCTTAAGTCATATCTCGACAAGTAAGCACCCGATTTCAAAACGGTTTGCAGATTACAAATCTGTACCAACATACCTTTGTAATGATACCAAGTTTGACCGCCTAGAATACACTCTTAGCAATGTTGCCTCTAAGCACTACCCTAACCCTAACCCTAACCCTAGCGGGTAGTGCTTAAGTCATATCTCGACAAGTAAGCACCCGATTTCAAAACGGTTGGCAGATTACAAATCTGTACCAACATACCTTTGTAATGATACCAAGTTTGACCGCCTAGAATACACTCTTAGCAATGTTGCCTCTAAGCACTACCCTAACCCTAACCCTAACCCTAGCGGTAGTGCTTAAGTCATATCTCGACAAGTAAGCACCCGATTTCAAAACGGTTTGCAGATTACAAATCTGTACCAACATACCTTTGTAATGATACCAAGTTTGACCGCCTAGAATACACTCTTTGCAATGTTGCCTCTAAGCACTACCCTAACCCTAACCCTAGCGGTTAGTGCTTAAGTCATATCTCGGCAAGTAAGCACCCGATTTCAAAACGGTTGGCAGATTACAAATCTGTACCAACATACCTTTGTAATGATACCAAGTTTGACCGCCTAGAATACACTCTTTGCAATGTTGCCTCTAAGCACTACCCTAACCCTAACCCTAACCCTAGCGGGTAGTGCTTAAGTCATATCTCGACAAGTAAGCACCCGATTTCAAAACGGTTGGCAGATTACAAATCTGTACCAACATACCTTTGTAATGATACCAAGTTTGACCGCCTAGAATACACTCTTAGCAATGTTGCCTCTAAGCACTACCCTAACCCTAACCCTAACCCTAGCGGTTAGTGCTTAAGTCATATCTCGCAAGTAAGCACCCGATTTCAAAACGGTTGCAGATTACAAATCTGTACCAACATACCTTTGTAATGATACCAAGTTTGACCGCCTAGAATACACTCTTTGCAATGTTGCCTCTAAGCACTACCCTAACCCTAACCCTAACCCTAGCGGGTAGTGCTTAAGTCATATCTCGACAAGTAAGCACCCGATTTCAAAACGGTTGGCAGATTACAAATCTGTACCAACATACCTTTGTAATGATACCAAGTTTGACCGCCTAGAATAAACTCTTTGCAATGTTGCCTCTAAGCACTACCCTAACCCTAACCCTAACCCTAGCGGTTAGTGCTTAAGTCATATCTCGGCAAGTAAGCACCCGATTTCAAAACGGTTGGCAGATTACAAATCTGTACCAACATACCTTTGTAATGATACCAAGTTGGACCGCCTGGAATAAACTCTTTGCAATGTTGCCTCTAAGCACTACCCTAACCCTAACCCTAACCCTAGCGGGTAGTGCTTAAGTCATATCTCGACAAGTAAGCACCCGATTTCAAAACGGTTTGCAGATTACAAATCTGTACCAACATACCTTTGTAATGATACCAAGTTTGACCGCCTAGAATACACTCTTAGCAATGTTGCCTCTAAGCACTACCCTAACCCTAACCCTAACCCTAGCGGGTAGTGCTTAAGTCATATCTCGACAAGTAAGCACCCGATTTCAAAACGGTTGGCAGATTACAAATCTGTACCAACATACCTTTGTAATGATACCAAGTTTGACCGCCTAGAATACACTCTTAGCAATGTTGCCTCTAAGCACTACCCTAACCCTAACCCTAACCCTAGCGGGTAGTGCTTAAGTCATATCTCGACAAGTAAGCACCCGATTTCAAAACGGTTGGCAGATTACAAATCTGTACCAACATACCTTTGTAATGATACCAAGTTTGACCGCCTAGAATACACTCTTAGCAATGTTGCCTCTAAGCACTACCCTAACCCTAACCCTAGCGGTTAGTGCTTAAGTCATATCTCGGCAAGTAAGCACCCGATTTCAAAACGGTTGGCAGATTACAAATCTGTACCAACATACCTTTGTAATGATACCAAGTTGACCGCCTGGAATACACTCTTTGCAATGTTGCCTCTAAGCACTACCCTAACCCTAACCCTAACCCTAGCGGTTAGTGCTTAAGTCATATCTCGGCAAGTAAGCACCCGATTTCAAAACGGTTGGCAGATTACAAATCTGTACCAACATACCTTTGTAATGATACCAAGTTGACCGCCTGGAATAAACTCTTGCAATGTTGCCTCTAAGCACTACCCTAACCCTAACCCTAACCCTAGCGGTTAGTGCTTAAGTCATATCTCGACAAGTAAGCACCCGATTTCAAAACGGTTTGCAGATTACAAATCTGTACCAACATACCTTTGTAATGATACCAAGTTTGACCGCCTAGAATACACTCTTAGCAATGTTGCCTCTAAGCACTACCCTAACCCTAACCCTAACCCTAGCGGGTAGTGCTTAAGTCATATCTCGACAAGTAAGCACCCGATTTCAAAACGGTTGGCAGATTACAAATCTGTACCAACATACCTTTGTAATGATACCAAGTTTGACCGCCTAGAATACACTCTTAGCAATGTTGCCTCTAAGCACTACCCTAACCCTAACCCTAACCCTAGCGGTTAGTGCTTAAGTCATATCTCGACAAGTAAGCACCCGATTTCAAAACGGTTGGCAGATTACAAATCTGTACCAACATACCTTTGTAATGATACCAAGTTTGACCGCCTAGAATACACTCTTAGCAATGTTGCCTCTAAGCACTACCCTAACCCTAACCCTAGCGGTTAGTGCTTAAGTCATATCTCGGCAAGTAAGCACCCGATTTCAAAACGGTTGGCAGATTACAAATCTGTACCAACATACCTTTGTAATGATACCAAGTTTGACCGCCTAGAATACACTCTTAGCAATGTTGCCTCTAAGCACTACCCTAACCCTAACCCTAACCCTAGCGGTTAGTGCTTAAGTCATATCTCGGGACAGTAAGCACCCGATTTCAAAACGGTTGGCAGATTACAAATCTGTACCAACATACCTTTGTAATGATACCAAGTTTGACCGCCTGGAATAAACTCTTTGCAATGTTGCCTCTAAGCACTACCCTAACCCTAACCCTAACCCTAACCCTAGCGGTAGTGCTTAAGTCATATCTCGACAAGTAAGCACCCGATTTCAAAACGGTTGGCAGATTACAAATCTGTACCAACATACCTTTGTAATGATACCAAGTTTGACCGCCTAGAATACACTCTTAGCAATGTTGCCTCTAAGCACTACCCTAACCCTAACCCTAGCGGGTAGTGCTTAAGTCATATCTCGACAAGTAAGCACCCGATTTCAAAACGGTTGGCAGATTACAAATCTGTACCAACATACCTTTGTAATGATACCAAGTTTGACCGCCTAGAATACACTCTTTGCAATGTTGCCTCTAAGCACTACCCTAACAATAACCCTAACCCTAGCGGTTAGTGCTTAAGTCATATCTCGGCAAGTAAGCACCCGATTTCAAAACGGTTTGCAGATTACAAATCTGTACCAACATACCTTTGTAATGATACCAAGTTTGACCGCCTAGAATAAACTCTTTGCAATGTTGCCTCTAAGCACTACCCTAACCCTAACCCTAACCCTACCCTAGCGGGTAGTGCTTAAGTCATATCTCGACAAGTAAGCACCCGATTTCAAAACGGTTGGCAGATTACAAATCTGTACCAACATACCTTTGTAATGATACCAAGTTTGACCGCCTAGAATACACTCTTGCAATGTTGCCTCTAAGCACTACCCTAAACCCTAACACTAACAGTGTCAATCTATATGATACACAATTGGAAAAGTCCTGTTCATCGTATAAACATCCCTTAAGAACGCAAATCTCGGCATTTGTGCAACTGTGTCAATTTTTTGATACACCTGTAGTATGCACTGTTCTTTATCCATATAAACCTCCCTTAAAAGCGTAGAATCTCGACAGGACAAGAACTGTGTCAATCTCTATTGTAGAAAGTCTCTGTTCCATCCGTATATACCTGCCTTGATAAGGCCGAAAAGCTTTGACATTGGCACAACTGTGTCAATTATTTTGACACACCTGTAGTATGGCACTGCTGTTCTATCCCGTAATAACCTCTTGTAACGAAAGCCTCTACATTGTAGTATAATATGTAAAAACAACATCAAGAGCACAGTAATCATTTAAAGTATAAAGGTTTCTGACATATCGCCGACTGAGGTGGTCCCTGCCACAACAAACACTATACTATAAGTACGCTTTACCGGAAGCAGTTGATCCTCGTCCTATAACTTGGTTATCGGAAAACCCCATGCAGTGCGTAACTGTCTCGAATACACTGGCCGAAACAACACCGCTAAAACCCTGTAAACTTGGTCAACTTTGAGGCGTAAATACATGACTTCTAACTGCGGTCTAGCTTTCAAAATAGTTCCTCGTGATTTATCAATCGCTTCCAAGAACGGGGAACCATTTTTCAGCTGATTTGACGCATAGCTCTTTTTGCGGCTTTACTTTGCCGTTTATATATCTGACATCGTAAGAACTCATCGCGGCTCTGCCAGCTACACCATCGTGTTTTTTTTACAGCAGTGGTACATCGGTTTTCTCAGGCTCCGTTTTCTAATATACAACCTCACCCCCAATAAAACAATTATTTATGAATATACCTCATAAAGACAGTACCCTCCGCAGCAGAGGACACTCACTTGATACATAAAGTGCTGCACCATTTGCAACCAGTCAACATTCACACATAAAGCTGTACACATCAATAGAAGGCACACAACAGCCAGTTTTGGTACTTATTTACCACAGAAATCTCCTACCCTGTATACCATATCACAAGTACACAAAGATACCATAACAAGGTCAATGGCGGACATATCATATTACATGGCACAAGGTAACGTCTACTTCTCCTACAATCTCTCGATACTGTCACCTTGATTATCACTTGTCAAAAAAACTTCCTTTCTGCTCTTAGAAGTTTATACTGCAATATAATACTAGCATTTTACAGATGAAGGAGGATAATTTATGGGTGTGGTAAGACTGTTCAAGCTGAAAAGTTTCCTCTGGCTCATTGACGTTTTTGTACTAATTGGCCACTTCCTGCTTTTTTAATGAATGCATGACTGTGGACGTTGTAGATATTTATTACATCGATGACACCATAGTATTAGCCATATCAGTACATGATCGTGGGTGAGTCTTATATTTCAGCAAACCATCAAAAGATGACAGAATGGAAGTACTGTGTAGATGTACCACCGGAAGGATGTTGGAGAATTTTTTAGAAAGGCAACAGACCAAATGTAGTCTGTGTACACAAACTCCGCTGTATGGGGCTGTAACTGATGTTGGACGGGCTGCTATAAGCTGGCAGATTTATTCAGGCTTTTATCTAGCTTGAGTCCTTTACTATTATTTCAACTAATAAGTATCAATTTACAATTTTCTGGCACCTATTTTCCTTCTATGCCCCCCTACAATGCCTCTCCTGGTATATCTCATATCTATGTAGGAATGTGAAAATCTACACTACCAGAGTGATGCCATCTAAATGTATACCCTCTCCAAGCAGATAACACCTCGTTGATATTTTTGTATCTTTTCCAAGTGTGGCATTCTTGAAATAAAAGTGTAGCACAATAAAAAGTGTACCAGGAGTGGCAGGAAAAAGATAAAACACAAGCCAAAGTCATATATTACTTGGAGATAGAAGTAGACACATTTAGTTGGAGTTAAATATGTAACAGAAGAAAGTGTCTGCCATGTCAACACAACTGGCACATTCTCTCTTTCCTGTGTTGCTCAGTTATTCTCTTATTATATTTGGTAATCGGACAAACCTTTTCACCTTTGACAGTAACATTCAGATATCCTTATGTTTCATAAGGAGATATCTGCTAACCTGTGGTGCCAGTACCTTTCTCTTGGTTGCTTCGCAGAGTCTTCTTCCTAGTCACCTCAACTACAGAAAGCGACAGAAGAGAGCTGAACAAAGCTAAAAAGACTGGCACCCCAAACAAGAAGTTTTGTTTAGAACAATCTTGAATCCATGCATTGATACAGGCTCTTTTTCTTCACCTTGTCTTGGTATCTCTGACATCTTGTCCTGAAATTCCCGGTATAACTAGGCTAGATCTACATGACATTTCCTACTATGTTCTAGTTTGTCTTCTTTTTTTACAGTCTTAACTACATGTAGATAAAGCCTCGGAACTATATCATAGTATTCAAGTTATCCTGTAGGTCTTTTTCGTTAGTAAGCCTTCTGACATCTTCTCTCTTCTACACGTCTTAAGAAACTATGCTCGCCACGCCCGAAAAAAGTCTTTGCTTTCGAAGACCCACTGTCCAGCTCACAACACGAATACTAGTCCTTCTGTCCGAGTTT
>JAFMNZ010000078.1:0-62096 GCA_019207045.1 Branchiostoma floridae x Branchiostoma belcheri | reverse complement strand
AAAATCTTATGTTTTGAGCGAAATTATCGTGTCTAATGCATTACCAATGGCATTTTTTCAAAACTTTTTTTTCACGTTCTGACACTTTTATAAGTGAAATACACTTAGTAGACATGTTTAGAATCAAAAAGAAAAATCTTTGATCAAAACTCGATTTTAATGGCAAAGTTCGTAGTAAGCGCAGAACGGCTGAAAAGGGCCTAAATCTTATGTTTTGAGCGAAATTATCGTGTCTAATGCATTACCAATGGCATTTTTTCAAAACTTTTTTTTTCACGTTCTGACACTTTTATAAGGTGAAATACACTTAGTAGACATGTTTAGAATCAAAAAGAAAAATCTTTGATCAAAACTCGATTTTTAATGGCAAAGTTCGTAGTAAGCGCAGAACGGCTGAAAAGGGCCTAAATCTTATGTTTTGAGCGAAATTATCGTGTCTAATGCATTACCAATGGCATTTTTTCAAAACTTTTTTTTTCACGTTCTGACACTTTTATAAGGTGAAATACACTTAGTAGACATGTTTAGAATCAAAAAGAAAAATCTTTGATCAAAACTCGATTTTTAATGGCAAAGTTCGTAGTAAGCGCAGAACGGCTGAAAAGGGCCTAAATCTTATGTTTTGAGCGAAATTATCGTGTCTAATGCATTACCAATGGCATTTTTTCAAAACTTTTTTTTCACGTTCTGACACTTTTATAAGGTGAAATACACTTAGTAGACATGTTTAGAATCAAAAAGAAAAATCTTTGATCAAAACTCGATTTTTAATGGCAAAGTTCGTAGTAAGCGCAGAACGGCTGAAAAGGGCCTAAATCTTATGTTTTGAGCGAAATTATCGTGTCTAATGCATTACCAATGGCATTTTTTCAAAACTTTTTTTTTCACGTTCTGACACTTTTATAAGGTGAAATACACTTAGTAGACATGTTTAGAATCAAAAAGAAAAATCTTTGATCAAAACTCGATTTTTAATGGCAAAGTTCGTAGTAAGCGCAGAACGGCTGAAAAGGGCCTAAATCTTATGTTTTGAGCGAAATTATCGTGTCTAATGCATTACCAATGGCATTTTTTCAAAACTTTTTTTTTCACGTTCTGACACTTTTATAAGGTGAAATACACTTAGTAGACATGTTTAGAATCAAAAAGAAAAATCTTTGATCAAAACTCGATTTTTAATGGCAAAGTTCGTAGTAAGCGCAGAACGGCTGAAAAGGGCCTAAATCTTATGTTTTGAGCGAAATTATCGTGTCTAATGCATTACCAATGGCATTTTTTCAAAACTTTTTTTTCACGTTCTGACACTTTTATAAGGTGAAATACACTTAGTAGACATGTTTAGAATCAAAAAGAAAAATCTTTGATCAAAACTCGATTTTTAATGGCAAAGTTCGTAGTAAGCGCAGAACGGCTGAAAAGGGCCTAAATCTTATGTTTTGAGCGAAATTATCGTGTCTAATGCATTACCAATGGCATTTTTTCAAAACTTTTTTTTTCACGTTCTGACACTTTTATAAGGTGAAATACACTTAGTAGACATGTTTAGAATCAAAAAGAAAAATCTTTGATCAAAACTCGATTTTTAATGGCAAAGTTCGTAGTAAGCGCAGAACGGCTGAAAAGGGCCTAAATCTTATGTTTTGAGCGAAATTATCGTGTCTAATGCATTACCAATGGCATTTTTTCAAAACTTTTTTTTTCACGTTCTGACACTTTTATAAGGTGAAATACACTTAGTAGACATGTTTAGAATCAAAAAGAAAAATCTTTGATCAAAACTCGATTTTTAATGGCAAAGTTCGTAGTAAGCGCAGAACGGCTGAAAAGGGCCTAAATCTTATGTTTTGAGCGAAATTATCGTGTCTAATGCATTACCAATGGCATTTTTTCAAAACTTTTTTTTTCACGTTCTGACACTTTTATAAGGTGAAATACACTTAGTAGACATGTTTAGAATCAAAAAGAAAAATCTTTGATCAAAACTCGATTTTTAATGGCAAAGTTCGTAGTAAGCGCAGAACGGCTGAAAAGGGCCTAAATCTTATGTTTTGAGCGAAATTATCGTGTCTAATGCATTACCAATGGCATTTTTTCAAAACTTTTTTTTTCACGTTCTGACACTTTTATAAGGTGAAATACACTTAGTAGACATGTTTAGAATCAAAAAGAAAAATCTTTGATCAAAACTCGATTTTTAATGGCAAAGTTCGTAGTAAGCGCAGAACGGCTGAAAAGGGCCTAAATCTTATGTTTTGAGCGAAATTATCGTGTCTAATGCATTACCAATGGCATTTTTTCAAAACTTTTTTTTTCACGTTCTGACACTTTTATAAGGTGAAATACACTTAGTAGACATGTTTAGAATCAAAAAGAAAAATCTTTGATCAAAACTCGATTTTTAATGGCAAAGTTCGTAGTAAGCGCAGAACGGCTGAAAAGGGCCTAAATCTTATGTTTTGAGCGAAATTATCGTGTCTAATGCATTACCAATGGCATTTTTTCAAAACTTTTTTTTTCACGTTCTGACACTTTTATAAGGTGAAATACACTTAGTAGACATGTTTAGAATCAAAAAGAAAAATCTTTGATCAAAACTCGATTTTTAATGGCAAAGTTCGTAGTAAGCGCAGAACGGCTGAAAAGGGCCTAAATCTTATGTTTTGAGCGAAATTATCGTGTCTAATGCATTACCAATGGCATTTTTTCAAAACTTTTTTTTTCACGTTCTGACACTTTTATAAGGTGAAATACACTTAGTAGACATGTTTAGAATCAAAAAGAAAAATCTTTGATCAAAACTCGATTTTTAATGGCAAAGTTCGTAGTAAGCGCAGAACGGCTGAAAAGGGCCTAAATCTTATGTTTTGAGCGAAATTATCGTGTCTAATGCATTACCAATGGCATTTTTTCAAAACTTTTTTTTTCACGTTCTGACACTTTTATAAGGTGAAATACACTTAGTAGACATGTTTAGAATCAAAAAGAAAAATCTTTGATCAAAACTCGATTTTTAATGGCAAAGTTCGTAGTAAGCGCAGAACGGCTGAAAAGGGCCTAAATCTTATGTTTTGAGCGAAATTATCGTGTCTAATGCATTACCAATGGCATTTTTTCAAAACTTTTTTTTTCACGTTCTGACACTTTTATAAGGTGAAATACACTTAGTAGACATGTTTAGAATCAAAAAGAAAAATCTTTGATCAAAACTCGATTTTTAATGGCAAAGTTCGTAGTAAGCGCAGAACGGCTGAAAAGGGCCTAAATCTTATGTTTTGAGCGAAATTATCGTGTCTAATGCATTACCAATGGCATTTTTTCAAAACTTTTTTTTTCACGTTCTGACACTTTTATAAGGTGAAATACACTTAGTAGACATGTTTAGAATCAAAAAGAAAAATCTTTGATCAAAACTCGATTTTTAATGGCAAAGTTCGTAGTAAGCGCAGAACGGCTGAAAAGGGCCTAAATCTTATGTTTTGAGCGAAATTATCGTGTCTAATGCATTACCAATGGCATTTTTTCAAAACTTTTTTTTTCACGTTCTGACACTTTTATAAGGTGAAATACACTTAGTAGACATGTTTAGAATCAAAAAGAAAAATCTTTGATCAAAACTCGATTTTTAATGGCAAAGTTCGTAGTAAGCGCAGAACGGCTGAAAAGGGCCTAAATCTTATGTTTTGAGCGAAATTATCGTGTCTAATGCATTACCAATGGCATTTTTTCAAAACTTTTTTTTTCACGTTCTGACACTTTTATAAGGTGAAATACACTTAGTAGACATGTTTAGAATCAAAAAGAAAAATCTTTGATCAAAACTCGATTTTTAATGGCAAAGTTCGTAGTAAGCGCAGAACGGCTGAAAAGGGCCTAAATCTTATGTTTTGAGCGAAATTATCGTGTCTAATGCATTACCAATGGCATTTTTTCAAAACTTTTTTTTTCACGTTCTGACACTTTTATAAGGTGAAATACACTTAGTAGACATGTTTAGAATCAAAAAGAAAAATCTTTGATCAAAACTCGATTTTTAATGGCAAAGTTCGTAGTAAGCGCAGAACGGCTGAAAAGGGCCTAAATCTTATGTTTTGAGCGAAATTATCGTGTCTAATGCATTACCAATGGCATTTTTTCAAAACTTTTTTTTTCACGTTCTGACACTTTTATAAGGTGAAATACACTTAGTAGACATGTTTAGAATCAAAAAGAAAAATCTTTGATCAAAACTCGATTTTTAATGGCAAAGTTCGTAGTAAGCGCAGAACGGCTGAAAAGGGCCTAAATCTTATGTTTTGAGCGAAATTATCGTGTCTAATGCATTACCAATGGCATTTTTTCAAAACTTTTTTTTTCACGTTCTGACACTTTTATAAGGTGAAATACACTTAGTAGACATGTTTAGAATCAAAAAGAAAAATCTTTGATCAAAACTCGATTTTTAATGGCAAAGTTCGTAGTAAGCGCAGAACGGCTGAAAAGGGCCTAAATCTTATGTTTTGAGCGAAATTATCGTGTCTAATGCATTACCAATGGCATTTTTTCAAAACTTTTTTTTTCACGTTCTGACACTTTTATAAGGTGAAATACACTTAGTAGACATGTTTAGAATCAAAAAGAAAAATCTTTGATCAAAACTCGATTTTTAATGGCAAAGTTCGTAGTAAGCGCAGAACGGCTGAAAAGGGCCTAAATCTTATGTTTTGAGCGAAATTATCGTGTCTAATGCATTACCAATGGCATTTTTTCAAAACTTTTTTTTCACGTTCTGACACTTTTATAAGGTGAAATACACTTAGTAGACATGTTTAGAATCAAAAAGAAAAATCTTTGATCAAAACTCGATTTTTAATGGCAAAGTTCGTAGTAAGCGCAGAACGGCTGAAAAGGGCCTAAATCTTATGTTTTGAGCGAAATTATCGTGTCTAATGCATTACCAATGGCATTTTTTCAAAACTTTTTTTTTCACGTTCTGACACTTTTATAAGGTGAAATACACTTAGTAGACATGTTTAGAATCAAAAAGAAAAATCTTTGATCAAAACTCGATTTTTAATGGCAAAGTTCGTAGTAAGCGCAGAACGGCTGAAAAGGGCCTAAATCTTATGTTTTGAGCGAAATTATCGTGTCTAATGCATTACCAATGGCATTTTTTCAAAACTTTTTTTTTCACGTTCTGACACTTTTATAAGGTGAAATACACTTAGTAGACATGTTTAGAATCAAAAAGAAAAATCTTTGATCAAAACTCGATTTTTAATGGCAAAGTTCGTAGTAAGCGCAGAACGGCTGAAAAGGGCCTAAATCTTATGTTTTGAGCGAAATTATCGTGTCTAATGCATTACCAATGGCATTTTTTCAAAACTTTTTTTTTCACGTTCTGACACTTTTATAAGGTGAAATACACTTAGTAGACATGTTTAGAATCAAAAAGAAAAATCTTTGATCAAAACTCGATTTTTAATGGCAAAGTTCGTAGTAAGCGCAGAACGGCTGAAAAGGGCCTAAATCTTATGTTTTGAGCGAAATTATCGTGTCTAATGCATTACCAATGGCATTTTTTCAAAACTTTTTTTTTCACGTTCTGACACTTTTATAAGGTGAAATACACTTAGTAGACATGTTTAGAATCAAAAAGAAAAATCTTTGATCAAAACTCGATTTTTAATGGCAAAGTTCGTAGTAAGCGCAGAACGGCTGAAAAGGGCCTAAATCTTATGTTTTGAGCGAAATTATCGTGTCTAATGCATTACCAATGGCATTTTTTCAAAACTTTTTTTTTCACGTTCTGACACTTTTATAAGGTGAAATACACTTAGTAGACATGTTTAGAATCAAAAAGAAAAATCTTTGATCAAAACTCGATTTTTAATGGCAAAGTTCGTAGTAAGCGCAGAACGGCTGAAAAGGGCCTAAATCTTATGTTTTGAGCGAAATTATCGTGTCTAATGCATTACCAATGGCATTTTTTCAAAACTTTTTTTTTCACGTTCTGACACTTTTATAAGGTGAAATACACTTAGTAGACATGTTTAGAATCAAAAAGAAAAATCTTTGATCAAAACTCGATTTTTAATGGCAAAGTTCGTAGTAAGCGCAGAACGGCTGAAAAGGGCCTAAATCTTATGTTTTGAGCGAAATTATCGTGTCTAATGCATTACCAATGGCATTTTTTCAAAACTTTTTTTTTCACGTTCTGACACTTTTATAAGGTGAAATACACTTAGTAGACATGTTTAGAATCAAAAAGAAAAATCTTTGATCAAAACTCGATTTTTAATGGCAAAGTTCGTAGTAAGCGCAGAACGGCTGAAAAGGGCCTAAATCTTATGTTTTGAGCGAAATTATCGTGTCTAATGCATTACCAATGGCATTTTTTCAAAACTTTTTTTTTCACGTTCTGACACTTTTATAAGGTGAAATACACTTAGTAGACATGTTTAGAATCAAAAAGAAAAATCTTTGATCAAAACTCGATTTTTAATGGCAAAGTTCGTAGTAAGCGCAGAACGGCTGAAAAGGGCCTAAATCTTATGTTTTGAGCGAAATTATCGTGTCTAATGCATTACCAATGGCATTTTTTCAAAACTTTTTTTTTCACGTTCTGACACTTTTATAAGGTGAAATACACTTAGTAGACATGTTTAGAATCAAAAAGAAAAATCTTTGATCAAAACTCGATTTTTAATGGCAAAGTTCGTAGTAAGCGCAGAACGGCTGAAAAGGGCCTAAATCTTATGTTTTGAGCGAAATTATCGTGTCTAATGCATTACCAATGGCATTTTTTCAAAACTTTTTTTTTCACGTTCTGACACTTTTATAAGGTGAAATACACTTAGTAGACATGTTTAGAATCAAAAAGAAAAATCTTTGATCAAAACTCGATTTTTAATGGCAAAGTTCGTAGTAAGCGCAGAACGGCTGAAAAGGGCCTAAATCTTATGTTTTGAGCGAAATTATCGTGTCTAATGCATTACCAATGGCATTTTTTCAAAACTTTTTTTTTCACGTTCTGACACTTTTATAAGGTGAAATACACTTAGTAGACATGTTTAGAATCAAAAAGAAAAATCTTTGATCAAAACTCGATTTTTAATGGCAAAGTTCGTAGTAAGCGCAGAACGGCTGAAAAGGGCCTAAATCTTATGTTTTGAGCGAAATTATCGTGTCTAATGCATTACCAATGGCATTTTTTCAAAACTTTTTTTTTCACGTTCTGACACTTTTATAAGGTGAAATACACTTAGTAGACATGTTTAGAATCAAAAAGAAAAATCTTTGATCAAAACTCGATTTTTAATGGCAAAGTTCGTAGTAAGCGCAGAACGGCTGAAAAGGGCCTAAATCTTATGTTTTGAGCGAAATTATCGTGTCTAATGCATTACCAATGGCATTTTTTCAAAACTTTTTTTTTCACGTTCTGACACTTTTATAAGGTGAAATACACTTAGTAGACATGTTTAGAATCAAAAAGAAAAATCTTTGATCAAAACTCGATTTTTAATGGCAAAGTTCGTAGTAAGCGCAGAACGGCTGAAAAGGGCCTAAATCTTATGTTTTGAGCGAAATTATCGTGTCTAATGCATTACCAATGGCATTTTTTCAAAACTTTTTTTTTCACGTTCTGACACTTTTATAAGGTGAAATACACTTAGTAGACATGTTTAGAATCAAAAAGAAAAATCTTTGATCAAAACTCGATTTTTAATGGCAAAGTTCGTAGTAAGCGCAGAACGGCTGAAAAGGGCCTAAATCTTATGTTTTGAGCGAAATTATCGTGTCTAATGCATTACCAATGGCATTTTTTCAAAACTTTTTTTTTCACGTTCTGACACTTTTATAAGGTGAAATACACTTAGTAGACATGTTTAGAATCAAAAAGAAAAATCTTTGATCAAAACTCGATTTTTAATGGCAAAGTTCGTAGTAAGCGCAGAACGGCTGAAAAGGGCCTAAATCTTATGTTTTGAGCGAAATTATCGTGTCTAATGCATTACCAATGGCATTTTTTCAAAACTTTTTTTTTCACGTTCTGACACTTTTATAAGGTGAAATACACTTAGTAGACATGTTTAGAATCAAAAAGAAAAATCTTTGATCAAAACTCGATTTTTAATGGCAAAGTTCGTAGTAAGCGCAGAACGGCTGAAAAGGGCCTAAATCTTATGTTTTGAGCGAAATTATCGTGTCTAATGCATTACCAATGGCATTTTTTCAAAACTTTTTTTTTCACGTTCTGACACTTTTATAAGGTGAAATACACTTAGTAGACATGTTTAGAATCAAAAAGAAAAATCTTTGATCAAAACTCGATTTTTAATGGCAAAGTTCGTAGTAAGCGCAGAACGGCTGAAAAGGGCCTAAATCTTATGTTTTGAGCGAAATTATCGTGTCTAATGCATTACCAATGGCATTTTTTCAAAACTTTTTTTTTCACGTTCTGACACTTTTATAAGGTGAAATACACTTAGTAGACATGTTTAGAATCAAAAAGAAAAATCTTTGATCAAAACTCGATTTTTAATGGCAAAGTTCGTAGTAAGCGCAGAACGGCTGAAAAGGGCCTAAATCTTATGTTTTGAGCGAAATTATCGTGTCTAATGCATTACCAATGGCATTTTTTCAAAACTTTTTTTTTCACGTTCTGACACTTTTATAAGGTGAAATACACTTAGTAGACATGTTTAGAATCAAAAAGAAAAATCTTTGATCAAAACTCGATTTTTAATGGCAAAGTTCGTAGTAAGCGCAGAACGGCTGAAAAGGGCCTAAATCTTATGTTTTGAGCGAAATTATCGTGTCTAATGCATTACCAATGGCATTTTTTCAAAACTTTTTTTTTCACGTTCTGACACTTTTATAAGGTGAAATACACTTAGTAGACATGTTTAGAATCAAAAAGAAAAATCTTTGATCAAAACTCGATTTTTAATGGCAAAGTTCGTAGTAAGCGCAGAACGGCTGAAAAGGGCCTAAATCTTATGTTTTGAGCGAAATTATCGTGTCTAATGCATTACCAATGGCATTTTTTCAAAACTTTTTTTTTCACGTTCTGACACTTTTATAAGGTGAAATACACTTAGTAGACATGTTTAGAATCAAAAAGAAAAATCTTTGATCAAAACTCGATTTTTAATGGCAAAGTTCGTAGTAAGCGCAGAACGGCTGAAAAGGGCCTAAATCTTATGTTTTGAGCGAAATTATCGTGTCTAATGCATTACCAATGGCATTTTTTCAAAACTTTTTTTTTCACGTTCTGACACTTTTATAAGGTGAAATACACTTAGTAGACATGTTTAGAATCAAAAAGAAAAATCTTTGATCAAAACTCGATTTTTAATGGCAAAGTTCGTAGTAAGCGCAGAACGGCTGAAAAGGGCCTAAATCTTATGTTTTGAGCGAAATTATCGTGTCTAATGCATTACCAATGGCATTTTTTCAAAACTTTTTTTTTCACGTTCTGACACTTTTATAAGGTGAAATACACTTAGTAGACATGTTTAGAATCAAAAAGAAAAATCTTTGATCAAAACTCGATTTTTAATGGCAAAGTTCGTAGTAAGCGCAGAACGGCTGAAAAGGGCCTAAATCTTATGTTTTGAGCGAAATTATCGTGTCTAATGCATTACCAATGGCATTTTTTCAAAACTTTTTTTTTCACGTTCTGACACTTTTATAAGGTGAAATACACTTAGTAGACATGTTTAGAATCAAAAAGAAAAATCTTTGATCAAAACTCGATTTTTAATGGCAAAGTTCGTAGTAAGCGCAGAACGGCTGAAAAGGGCCTAAATCTTATGTTTTGAGCGAAATTATCGTGTCTAATGCATTACCAATGGCATTTTTTCAAAACTTTTTTTTTCACGTTCTGACACTTTTATAAGGTGAAATACACTTAGTAGACATGTTTAGAATCAAAAAGAAAAATCTTTGATCAAAACTCGATTTTTAATGGCAAAGTTCGTAGTAAGCGCAGAACGGCTGAAAAGGGCCTAAATCTTATGTTTTGAGCGAAATTATCGTGTCTAATGCATTACCAATGGCATTTTTTCAAAACTTTTTTTTTCACGTTCTGACACTTTTATAAGGTGAAATACACTTAGTAGACATGTTTAGAATCAAAAAGAAAAATCTTTGATCAAAACTCGATTTTTAATGGCAAAGTTCGTAGTAAGCGCAGAACGGCTGAAAAGGGCCTAAATCTTATGTTTTGAGCGAAATTATCGTGTCTAATGCATTACCAATGGCATTTTTTCAAAACTTTTTTTTTCACGTTCTGACACTTTTATAAGGTGAAATACACTTAGTAGACATGTTTAGAATCAAAAAGAAAAATCTTTGATCAAAACTCGATTTTTAATGGCAAAGTTCGTAGTAAGCGCAGAACGGCTGAAAAGGGCCTAAATCTTATGTTTTGAGCGAAATTATCGTGTCTAATGCATTACCAATGGCATTTTTTCAAAACTTTTTTTTTCACGTTCTGACACTTTTATAAGGTGAAATACACTTAGTAGACATGTTTAGAATCAAAAAGAAAAATCTTTGATCAAAACTCGATTTTTAATGGCAAAGTTCGTAGTAAGCGCAGAACGGCTGAAAAGGGCCTAAATCTTATGTTTTGAGCGAAATTATCGTGTCTAATGCATTACCAATGGCATTTTTTCAAAACTTTTTTTTTCACGTTCTGACACTTTTATAAGGTGAAATACACTTAGTAGACATGTTTAGAATCAAAAAGAAAAATCTTTGATCAAAACTCGATTTTTAATGGCAAAGTTCGTAGTAAGCGCAGAACGGCTGAAAAGGGCCTAAATCTTATGTTTTGAGCGAAATTATCGTGTCTAATGCATTACCAATGGCATTTTTTCAAAACTTTTTTTTTCACGTTCTGACACTTTTATAAGGTGAAATACACTTAGTAGACATGTTTAGAATCAAAAAGAAAAATCTTTGATCAAAACTCGATTTTTAATGGCAAAGTTCGTAGTAAGCGCAGAACGGCTGAAAAGGGCCTAAATCTTATGTTTTGAGCGAAATTATCGTGTCTAATGCATTACCAATGGCATTTTTTCAAAACTTTTTTTTTCACGTTCTGACACTTTTATAAGGTGAAATACACTTAGTAGACATGTTTAGAATCAAAAAGAAAAATCTTTGATCAAAACTCGATTTTTAATGGCAAAGTTCGTAGTAAGCGCAGAACGGCTGAAAAGGGCCTAAATCTTATGTTTTGAGCGAAATTATCGTGTCTAATGCATTACCAATGGCATTTTTTCAAAACTTTTTTTTTCACGTTCTGACACTTTTATAAGGTGAAATACACTTAGTAGACATGTTTAGAATCAAAAAGAAAAATCTTTGATCAAAACTCGATTTTTAATGGCAAAGTTCGTAGTAAGCGCAGAACGGCTGAAAAGGGCCTAAATCTTATGTTTTGAGCGAAATTATCGTGTCTAATGCATTACCAATGGCATTTTTTCAAAACTTTTTTTTTCACGTTCTGACACTTTTATAAGGTGAAATACACTTAGTAGACATGTTTAGAATCAAAAAGAAAAATCTTTGATCAAAACTCGATTTTTAATGGCAAAGTTCGTAGTAAGCGCAGAACGGCTGAAAAGGGCCTAAATCTTATGTTTTGAGCGAAATTATCGTGTCTAATGCATTACCAATGGCATTTTTTCAAAACTTTTTTTTTCACGTTCTGACACTTTTATAAGGTGAAATACACTTAGTAGACATGTTTAGAATCAAAAAGAAAAATCTTTGATCAAAACTCGATTTTTAATGGCAAAGTTCGTAGTAAGCGCAGAACGGCTGAAAAGGGCCTAAATCTTATGTTTTGAGCGAAATTATCGTGTCTAATGCATTACCAATGGCATTTTTTCAAAACTTTTTTTTTCACGTTCTGACACTTTTATAAGGTGAAATACACTTAGTAGACATGTTTAGAATCAAAAAGAAAAATCTTTGATCAAAACTCGATTTTTAATGGCAAAGTTCGTAGTAAGCGCAGAACGGCTGAAAAGGGCCTAAATCTTATGTTTTGAGCGAAATTATCGTGTCTAATGCATTACCAATGGCATTTTTTCAAAACTTTTTTTTTCACGTTCTGACACTTTTATAAGGTGAAATACACTTAGTAGACATGTTTAGAATCAAAAAGAAAAATCTTTGATCAAAACTCGATTTTTAATGGCAAAGTTCGTAGTAAGCGCAGAACGGCTGAAAAGGGCCTAAATCTTATGTTTTGAGCGAAATTATCGTGTCTAATGCATTACCAATGGCATTTTTTCAAAACTTTTTTTTTCACGTTCTGACACTTTTATAAGGTGAAATACACTTAGTAGACATGTTTAGAATCAAAAAGAAAAATCTTTGATCAAAACTCGATTTTTAATGGCAAAGTTCGTAGTAAGCGCAGAACGGCTGAAAAGGGCCTAAATCTTATGTTTTGAGCGAAATTATCGTGTCTAATGCATTACCAATGGCATTTTTTCAAAACTTTTTTTTTCACGTTCTGACACTTTTATAAGGTGAAATACACTTAGTAGACATGTTTAGAATCAAAAAGAAAAATCTTTGATCAAAACTCGATTTTTAATGGCAAAGTTCGTAGTAAGCGCAGAACGGCTGAAAAGGGCCTAAATCTTATGTTTTGAGCGAAATTATCGTGTCTAATGCATTACCAATGGCATTTTTTCAAAACTTTTTTTTTCACGTTCTGACACTTTTATAAGGTGAAATACACTTAGTAGACATGTTTAGAATCAAAAAGAAAAATCTTTGATCAAAACTCGATTTTTAATGGCAAAGTTCGTAGTAAGCGCAGAACGGCTGAAAAGGGCCTAAATCTTATGTTTTGAGCGAAATTATCGTGTCTAATGCATTACCAATGGCATTTTTTCAAAACTTTTTTTTTCACGTTCTGACACTTTTATAAGGTGAAATACACTTAGTAGACATGTTTAGAATCAAAAAGAAAAATCTTTGATCAAAACTCGATTTTTAATGGCAAAGTTCGTAGTAAGCGCAGAACGGCTGAAAAGGGCCTAAATCTTATGTTTTGAGCGAAATTATCGTGTCTAATGCATTACCAATGGCATTTTTTCAAAACTTTTTTTTTCACGTTCTGACACTTTTATAAGGTGAAATACACTTAGTAGACATGTTTAGAATCAAAAAGAAAAATCTTTGATCAAAACTCGATTTTTAATGGCAAAGTTCGTAGTAAGCGCAGAACGGCTGAAAAGGGCCTAAATCTTATGTTTTGAGCGAAATTATCGTGTCTAATGCATTACCAATGGCATTTTTTCAAAACTTTTTTTTTCACGTTCTGACACTTTTATAAGGTGAAATACACTTAGTAGACATGTTTAGAATCAAAAAGAAAAATCTTTGATCAAAACTCGATTTTTAATGGCAAAGTTCGTAGTAAGCGCAGAACGGCTGAAAAGGGCCTAAATCTTATGTTTTGAGCGAAATTATCGTGTCTAATGCATTACCAATGGCATTTTTTCAAAACTTTTTTTTTCACGTTCTGACACTTTTATAAGGTGAAATACACTTAGTAGACATGTTTAGAATCAAAAAGAAAAATCTTTGATCAAAACTCGATTTTTAATGGCAAAGTTCGTAGTAAGCGCAGAACGGCTGAAAAGGGCCTAAATCTTATGTTTTGAGCGAAATTATCGTGTCTAATGCATTACCAATGGCATTTTTTCAAAACTTTTTTTTTCACGTTCTGACACTTTTATAAGGTGAAATACACTTAGTAGACATGTTTAGAATCAAAAAGAAAAATCTTTGATCAAAACTCGATTTTTAATGGCAAAGTTCGTAGTAAGCGCAGAACGGCTGAAAAGGGCCTAAATCTTATGTTTTGAGCGAAATTATCGTGTCTAATGCATTACCAATGGCATTTTTTCAAAACTTTTTTTTTCACGTTCTGACACTTTTATAAGGTGAAATACACTTAGTAGACATGTTTAGAATCAAAAAGAAAAATCTTTGATCAAAACTCGATTTTTAATGGCAAAGTTCGTAGTAAGCGCAGAACGGCTGAAAAGGGCCTAAATCTTATGTTTTGAGCGAAATTATCGTGTCTAATGCATTACCAATGGCATTTTTTCAAAACTTTTTTTTTCACGTTCTGACACTTTTATAAGGTGAAATACACTTAGTAGACATGTTTAGAATCAAAAAGAAAAATCTTTGATCAAAACTCGATTTTTAATGGCAAAGTTCGTAGTAAGCGCAGAACGGCTGAAAAGGGCCTAAATCTTATGTTTTGAGCGAAATTATCGTGTCTAATGCATTACCAATGGCATTTTTTCAAAACTTTTTTTTTCACGTTCTGACACTTTTATAAGGTGAAATACACTTAGTAGACATGTTTAGAATCAAAAAGAAAAATCTTTGATCAAAACTCGATTTTTAATGGCAAAGTTCGTAGTAAGCGCAGAACGGCTGAAAAGGGCCTAAATCTTATGTTTTGAGCGAAATTATCGTGTCTAATGCATTACCAATGGCATTTTTTCAAAACTTTTTTTTTCACGTTCTGACACTTTTATAAGGTGAAATACACTTAGTAGACATGTTTAGAATCAAAAAGAAAAATCTTTGATCAAAACTCGATTTTTAATGGCAAAGTTCGTAGTAAGCGCAGAACGGCTGAAAAGGGCCTAAATCTTATGTTTTGAGCGAAATTATCGTGTCTAATGCATTACCAATGGCATTTTTTCAAAACTTTTTTTTTCACGTTCTGACACTTTTATAAGGTGAAATACACTTAGTAGACATGTTTAGAATCAAAAAGAAAAATCTTTGATCAAAACTCGATTTTTAATGGCAAAGTTCGTAGTAAGCGCAGAACGGCTGAAAAGGGCCTAAATCTTATGTTTTGAGCGAAATTATCGTGTCTAATGCATTACCAATGGCATTTTTTCAAAACTTTTTTTTTCACGTTCTGACACTTTTATAAGGTGAAATACACTTAGTAGACATGTTTAGAATCAAAAAGAAAAATCTTTGATCAAAACTCGATTTTTAATGGCAAAGTTCGTAGTAAGCGCAGAACGGCTGAAAAGGGCCTAAATCTTATGTTTTGAGCGAAATTATCGTGTCTAATGCATTACCAATGGCATTTTTTCAAAACTTTTTTTTTCACGTTCTGACACTTTTATAAGGTGAAATACACTTAGTAGACATGTTTAGAATCAAAAAGAAAAATCTTTGATCAAAACTCGATTTTTAATGGCAAAGTTCGTAGTAAGCGCAGAACGGCTGAAAAGGGCCTAAATCTTATGTTTTGAGCGAAATTATCGTGTCTAATGCATTACCAATGGCATTTTTTCAAAACTTTTTTTTTCACGTTCTGACACTTTTATAAGGTGAAATACACTTAGTAGACATGTTTAGAATCAAAAAGAAAAATCTTTGATCAAAACTCGATTTTTAATGGCAAAGTTCGTAGTAAGCGCAGAACGGCTGAAAAGGGCCTAAATCTTATGTTTTGAGCGAAATTATCGTGTCTAATGCATTACCAATGGCATTTTTTCAAAACTTTTTTTTTCACGTTCTGACACTTTTATAAGGTGAAATACACTTAGTAGACATGTTTAGAATCAAAAAGAAAAATCTTTGATCAAAACTCGATTTTTAATGGCAAAGTTCGTAGTAAGCGCAGAACGGCTGAAAAGGGCCTAAATCTTATGTTTTGAGCGAAATTATCGTGTCTAATGCATTACCAATGGCATTTTTTCAAAACTTTTTTTTTCACGTTCTGACACTTTTATAAGGTGAAATACACTTAGTAGACATGTTTAGAATCAAAAAGAAAAATCTTTGATCAAAACTCGATTTTTAATGGCAAAGTTCGTAGTAAGCGCAGAACGGCTGAAAAGGGCCTAAATCTTATGTTTTGAGCGAAATTATCGTGTCTAATGCATTACCAATGGCATTTTTTCAAAACTTTTTTTTTCACGTTCTGACACTTTTATAAGGTGAAATACACTTAGTAGACATGTTTAGAATCAAAAAGAAAAATCTTTGATCAAAACTCGATTTTTAATGGCAAAGTTCGTAGTAAGCGCAGAACGGCTGAAAAGGGCCTAAATCTTATGTTTTGAGCGAAATTATCGTGTCTAATGCATTACCAATGGCATTTTTTCAAAACTTTTTTTTTCACGTTCTGACACTTTTATAAGGTGAAATACACTTAGTAGACATGTTTAGAATCAAAAAGAAAAATCTTTGATCAAAACTCGATTTTTAATGGCAAAGTTCGTAGTAAGCGCAGAACGGCTGAAAAGGGCCTAAATCTTATGTTTTGAGCGAAATTATCGTGTCTAATGCATTACCAATGGCATTTTTTCAAAACTTTTTTTTTCACGTTCTGACACTTTTATAAGGTGAAATACACTTAGTAGACATGTTTAGAATCAAAAAGAAAAATCTTTGATCAAAACTCGATTTTTAATGGCAAAGTTCGTAGTAAGCGCAGAACGGCTGAAAAGGGCCTAAATCTTATGTTTTGAGCGAAATTATCGTGTCTAATGCATTACCAATGGCATTTTTTCAAAACTTTTTTTTTCACGTTCTGACACTTTTATAAGGTGAAATACACTTAGTAGACATGTTTAGAATCAAAAAGAAAAATCTTTGATCAAAACTCGATTTTTAATGGCAAAGTTCGTAGTAAGCGCAGAACGGCTGAAAAGGGCCTAAATCTTATGTTTTGAGCGAAATTATCGTGTCTAATGCATTACCAATGGCATTTTTTCAAAACTTTTTTTTTCACGTTCTGACACTTTTATAAGGTGAAATACACTTAGTAGACATGTTTAGAATCAAAAAGAAAAATCTTTGATCAAAACTCGATTTTTAATGGCAAAGTTCGTAGTAAGCGCAGAACGGCTGAAAAGGGCCTAAATCTTATGTTTTGAGCGAAATTATCGTGTCTAATGCATTACCAATGGCATTTTTTCAAAACTTTTTTTTTCACGTTCTGACACTTTTATAAGGTGAAATACACTTAGTAGACATGTTTAGAATCAAAAAGAAAAATCTTTGATCAAAACTCGATTTTTAATGGCAAAGTTCGTAGTAAGCGCAGAACGGCTGAAAAGGGCCTAAATCTTATGTTTTGAGCGAAATTATCGTGTCTAATGCATTACCAATGGCATTTTTTCAAAACTTTTTTTTTCACGTTCTGACACTTTTATAAGGTGAAATACACTTAGTAGACATGTTTAGAATCAAAAAGAAAAATCTTTGATCAAAACTCGATTTTTAATGGCAAAGTTCGTAGTAAGCGCAGAACGGCTGAAAAGGGCCTAAATCTTATGTTTTGAGCGAAATTATCGTGTCTAATGCATTACCAATGGCATTTTTTCAAAACTTTTTTTTTCACGTTCTGACACTTTTATAAGGTGAAATACACTTAGTAGACATGTTTAGAATCAAAAAGAAAAATCTTTGATCAAAACTCGATTTTTAATGGCAAAGTTCGTAGTAAGCGCAGAACGGCTGAAAAGGGCCTAAATCTTATGTTTTGAGCGAAATTATCGTGTCTAATGCATTACCAATGGCATTTTTTCAAAACTTTTTTTTTCACGTTCTGACACTTTTATAAGGTGAAATACACTTAGTAGACATGTTTAGAATCAAAAAGAAAAATCTTTGATCAAAACTCGATTTTTAATGGCAAAGTTCGTAGTAAGCGCAGAACGGCTGAAAAGGGCCTAAATCTTATGTTTTGAGCGAAATTATCGTGTCTAATGCATTACCAATGGCATTTTTTCAAAACTTTTTTTTTCACGTTCTGACACTTTTATAAGGTGAAATACACTTAGTAGACATGTTTAGAATCAAAAAGAAAAATCTTTGATCAAAACTCGATTTTTAATGGCAAAGTTCGTAGTAAGCGCAGAACGGCTGAAAAGGGCCTAAATCTTATGTTTTGAGCGAAATTATCGTGTCTAATGCATTACCAATGGCATTTTTTCAAAACTTTTTTTTTCACGTTCTGACACTTTTATAAGGTGAAATACACTTAGTAGACATGTTTAGAATCAAAAAGAAAAATCTTTGATCAAAACTCGATTTTTAATGGCAAAGTTCGTAGTAAGCGCAGAACGGCTGAAAAGGGCCTAAATCTTATGTTTTGAGCGAAATTATCGTGTCTAATGCATTACCAATGGCATTTTTTCAAAACTTTTTTTTTCACGTTCTGACACTTTTATAAGGTGAAATACACTTAGTAGACATGTTTAGAATCAAAAAGAAAAATCTTTGATCAAAACTCGATTTTTAATGGCAAAGTTCGTAGTAAGCGCAGAACGGCTGAAAAGGGCCTAAATCTTATGTTTTGAGCGAAATTATCGTGTCTAATGCATTACCAATGGCATTTTTTCAAAACTTTTTTTTTCACGTTCTGACACTTTTATAAGGTGAAATACACTTAGTAGACATGTTTAGAATCAAAAAGAAAAATCTTTGATCAAAACTCGATTTTTAATGGCAAAGTTCGTAGTAAGCGCAGAACGGCTGAAAAGGGCCTAAATCTTATGTTTTGAGCGAAATTATCGTGTCTAATGCATTACCAATGGCATTTTTTCAAAACTTTTTTTTTCACGTTCTGACACTTTTATAAGGTGAAATACACTTAGTAGACATGTTTAGAATCAAAAAGAAAAATCTTTGATCAAAACTCGATTTTTAATGGCAAAGTTCGTAGTAAGCGCAGAACGGCTGAAAAGGGCCTAAATCTTATGTTTTGAGCGAAATTATCGTGTCTAATGCATTACCAATGGCATTTTTTCAAAACTTTTTTTTTCACGTTCTGACACTTTTATAAGGTGAAATACACTTAGTAGACATGTTTAGAATCAAAAAGAAAAATCTTTGATCAAAACTCGATTTTTAATGGCAAAGTTCGTAGTAAGCGCAGAACGGCTGAAAAGGGCCTAAATCTTATGTTTTGAGCGAAATTATCGTGTCTAATGCATTACCAATGGCATTTTTTCAAAACTTTTTTTTTCACGTTCTGACACTTTTATAAGGTGAAATACACTTAGTAGACATGTTTAGAATCAAAAAGAAAAATCTTTGATCAAAACTCGATTTTTAATGGCAAAGTTCGTAGTAAGCGCAGAACGGCTGAAAAGGGCCTAAATCTTATGTTTTGAGCGAAATTATCGTGTCTAATGCATTACCAATGGCATTTTTTCAAAACTTTTTTTTTCACGTTCTGACACTTTTATAAGGTGAAATACACTTAGTAGACATGTTTAGAATCAAAAAGAAAAATCTTTGATCAAAACTCGATTTTTAATGGCAAAGTTCGTAGTAAGCGCAGAACGGCTGAAAAGGGCCTAAATCTTATGTTTTGAGCGAAATTATCGTGTCTAATGCATTACCAATGGCATTTTTTCAAAACTTTTTTTTTCACGTTCTGACACTTTTATAAGGTGAAATACACTTAGTAGACATGTTTAGAATCAAAAAGAAAAATCTTTGATCAAAACTCGATTTTTAATGGCAAAGTTCGTAGTAAGCGCAGAACGGCTGAAAAGGGCCTAAATCTTATGTTTTGAGCGAAATTATCGTGTCTAATGCATTACCAATGGCATTTTTTCAAAACTTTTTTTTTCACGTTCTGACACTTTTATAAGGTGAAATACACTTAGTAGACATGTTTAGAATCAAAAAGAAAAATCTTTGATCAAAACTCGATTTTTAATGGCAAAGTTCGTAGTAAGCGCAGAACGGCTGAAAAGGGCCTAAATCTTATGTTTTGAGCGAAATTATCGTGTCTAATGCATTACCAATGGCATTTTTTCAAAACTTTTTTTTTCACGTTCTGACACTTTTATAAGGTGAAATACACTTAGTAGACATGTTTAGAATCAAAAAGAAAAATCTTTGATCAAAACTCGATTTTTAATGGCAAAGTTCGTAGTAAGCGCAGAACGGCTGAAAAGGGCCTAAATCTTATGTTTTGAGCGAAATTATCGTGTCTAATGCATTACCAATGGCATTTTTTCAAAACTTTTTTTTTCACGTTCTGACACTTTTATAAGGTGAAATACACTTAGTAGACATGTTTAGAATCAAAAAGAAAAATCTTTGATCAAAACTCGATTTTTAATGGCAAAGTTCGTAGTAAGCGCAGAACGGCTGAAAAGGGCCTAAATCTTATGTTTTGAGCGAAATTATCGTGTCTAATGCATTACCAATGGCATTTTTTCAAAACTTTTTTTTTCACGTTCTGACACTTTTATAAGGTGAAATACACTTAGTAGACATGTTTAGAATCAAAAAGAAAAATCTTTGATCAAAACTCGATTTTTAATGGCAAAGTTCGTAGTAAGCGCAGAACGGCTGAAAAGGGCCTAAATCTTATGTTTTGAGCGAAATTATCGTGTCTAATGCATTACCAATGGCATTTTTTCAAAACTTTTTTTTTCACGTTCTGACACTTTTATAAGGTGAAATACACTTAGTAGACATGTTTAGAATCAAAAAGAAAAATCTTTGATCAAAACTCGATTTTTAATGGCAAAGTTCGTAGTAAGCGCAGAACGGCTGAAAAGGGCCTAAATCTTATGTTTTGAGCGAAATTATCGTGTCTAATGCATTACCAATGGCATTTTTTCAAAACTTTTTTTTTCACGTTCTGACACTTTTATAAGGTGAAATACACTTAGTAGACATGTTTAGAATCAAAAAGAAAAATCTTTGATCAAAACTCGATTTTTAATGGCAAAGTTCGTAGTAAGCGCAGAACGGCTGAAAAGGGCCTAAATCTTATGTTTTGAGCGAAATTATCGTGTCTAATGCATTACCAATGGCATTTTTTCAAAACTTTTTTTTTCACGTTCTGACACTTTTATAAGGTGAAATACACTTAGTAGACATGTTTAGAATCAAAAAGAAAAATCTTTGATCAAAACTCGATTTTTAATGGCAAAGTTCGTAGTAAGCGCAGAACGGCTGAAAAGGGCCTAAATCTTATGTTTTGAGCGAAATTATCGTGTCTAATGCATTACCAATGGCATTTTTTCAAAACTTTTTTTTTCACGTTCTGACACTTTTATAAGGTGAAATACACTTAGTAGACATGTTTAGAATCAAAAAGAAAAATCTTTGATCAAAACTCGATTTTTAATGGCAAAGTTCGTAGTAAGCGCAGAACGGCTGAAAAGGGCCTAAATCTTATGTTTTGAGCGAAATTATCGTGTCTAATGCATTACCAATGGCATTTTTTCAAAACTTTTTTTTTCACGTTCTGACACTTTTATAAGGTGAAATACACTTAGTAGACATGTTTAGAATCAAAAAGAAAAATCTTTGATCAAAACTCGATTTTTAATGGCAAAGTTCGTAGTAAGCGCAGAACGGCTGAAAAGGGCCTAAATCTTATGTTTTGAGCGAAATTATCGTGTCTAATGCATTACCAATGGCATTTTTTCAAAACTTTTTTTTTCACGTTCTGACACTTTTATAAGGTGAAATACACTTAGTAGACATGTTTAGAATCAAAAAGAAAAATCTTTGATCAAAACTCGATTTTTAATGGCAAAGTTCGTAGTAAGCGCAGAACGGCTGAAAAGGGCCTAAATCTTATGTTTTGAGCGAAATTATCGTGTCTAATGCATTACCAATGGCATTTTTTCAAAACTTTTTTTTTCACGTTCTGACACTTTTATAAGGTGAAATACACTTAGTAGACATGTTTAGAATCAAAAAGAAAAATCTTTGATCAAAACTCGATTTTTAATGGCAAAGTTCGTAGTAAGCGCAGAACGGCTGAAAAGGGCCTAAATCTTATGTTTTGAGCGAAATTATCGTGTCTAATGCATTACCAATGGCATTTTTTCAAAACTTTTTTTTTCACGTTCTGACACTTTTATAAGGTGAAATACACTTAGTAGACATGTTTAGAATCAAAAAGAAAAATCTTTGATCAAAACTCGATTTTTAATGGCAAAGTTCGTAGTAAGCGCAGAACGGCTGAAAAGGGCCTAAATCTTATGTTTTGAGCGAAATTATCGTGTCTAATGCATTACCAATGGCATTTTTTCAAAACTTTTTTTTTCACGTTCTGACACTTTTATAAGGTGAAATACACTTAGTAGACATGTTTAGAATCAAAAAGAAAAATCTTTGATCAAAACTCGATTTTTAATGGCAAAGTTCGTAGTAAGCGCAGAACGGCTGAAAAGGGCCTAAATCTTATGTTTTGAGCGAAATTATCGTGTCTAATGCATTACCAATGGCATTTTTTCAAAACTTTTTTTTTCACGTTCTGACACTTTTATAAGGTGAAATACACTTAGTAGACATGTTTAGAATCAAAAAGAAAAATCTTTGATCAAAACTCGATTTTTAATGGCAAAGTTCGTAGTAAGCGCAGAACGGCTGAAAAGGGCCTAAATCTTATGTTTTGAGCGAAATTATCGTGTCTAATGCATTACCAATGGCATTTTTTCAAAACTTTTTTTTTCACGTTCTGACACTTTTATAAGGTGAAATACACTTAGTAGACATGTTTAGAATCAAAAAGAAAAATCTTTGATCAAAACTCGATTTTTAATGGCAAAGTTCGTAGTAAGCGCAGAACGGCTGAAAAGGGCCTAAATCTTATGTTTTGAGCGAAATTATCGTGTCTAATGCATTACCAATGGCATTTTTTCAAAACTTTTTTTTTCACGTTCTGACACTTTTATAAGGTGAAATACACTTAGTAGACATGTTTAGAATCAAAAAGAAAAATCTTTGATCAAAACTCGATTTTTAATGGCAAAGTTCGTAGTAAGCGCAGAACGGCTGAAAAGGGCCTAAATCTTATGTTTTGAGCGAAATTATCGTGTCTAATGCATTACCAATGGCATTTTTTCAAAACTTTTTTTTTCACGTTCTGACACTTTTATAAGGTGAAATACACTTAGTAGACATGTTTAGAATCAAAAAGAAAAATCTTTGATCAAAACTCGATTTTTAATGGCAAAGTTCGTAGTAAGCGCAGAACGGCTGAAAAGGGCCTAAATCTTATGTTTTGAGCGAAATTATCGTGTCTAATGCATTACCAATGGCATTTTTTCAAAACTTTTTTTTTCACGTTCTGACACTTTTATAAGGTGAAATACACTTAGTAGACATGTTTAGAATCAAAAAGAAAAATCTTTGATCAAAACTCGATTTTTAATGGCAAAGTTCGTAGTAAGCGCAGAACGGCTGAAAAGGGCCTAAATCTTATGTTTTGAGCGAAATTATCGTGTCTAATGCATTACCAATGGCATTTTTTCAAAACTTTTTTTTTCACGTTCTGACACTTTTATAAGGTGAAATACACTTAGTAGACATGTTTAGAATCAAAAAGAAAAATCTTTGATCAAAACTCGATTTTTAATGGCAAAGTTCGTAGTAAGCGCAGAACGGCTGAAAAGGGCCTAAATCTTATGTTTTGAGCGAAATTATCGTGTCTAATGCATTACCAATGGCATTTTTTCAAAACTTTTTTTTTCACGTTCTGACACTTTTATAAGGTGAAATACACTTAGTAGACATGTTTAGAATCAAAAAGAAAAATCTTTGATCAAAACTCGATTTTTAATGGCAAAGTTCGTAGTAAGCGCAGAACGGCTGAAAAGGGCCTAAATCTTATGTTTTGAGCGAAATTATCGTGTCTAATGCATTACCAATGGCATTTTTTCAAAACTTTTTTTTTCACGTTCTGACACTTTTATAAGGTGAAATACACTTAGTAGACATGTTTAGAATCAAAAAGAAAAATCTTTGATCAAAACTCGATTTTTAATGGCAAAGTTCGTAGTAAGCGCAGAACGGCTGAAAAGGGCCTAAATCTTATGTTTTGAGCGAAATTATCGTGTCTAATGCATTACCAATGGCATTTTTTCAAAACTTTTTTTTTCACGTTCTGACACTTTTATAAGGTGAAATACACTTAGTAGACATGTTTAGAATCAAAAAGAAAAATCTTTGATCAAAACTCGATTTTTAATGGCAAAGTTCGTAGTAAGCGCAGAACGGCTGAAAAGGGCCTAAATCTTATGTTTTGAGCGAAATTATCGTGTCTAATGCATTACCAATGGCATTTTTTCAAAACTTTTTTTTTCACGTTCTGACACTTTTATAAGGTGAAATACACTTAGTAGACATGTTTAGAATCAAAAAGAAAAATCTTTGATCAAAACTCGATTTTTAATGGCAAAGTTCGTAGTAAGCGCAGAACGGCTGAAAAGGGCCTAAATCTTATGTTTTGAGCGAAATTATCGTGTCTAATGCATTACCAATGGCATTTTTTCAAAACTTTTTTTTTCACGTTCTGACACTTTTATAAGGTGAAATACACTTAGTAGACATGTTTAGAATCAAAAAGAAAAATCTTTGATCAAAACTCGATTTTTAATGGCAAAGTTCGTAGTAAGCGCAGAACGGCTGAAAAGGGCCTAAATCTTATGTTTTGAGCGAAATTATCGTGTCTAATGCATTACCAATGGCATTTTTTCAAAACTTTTTTTTTCACGTTCTGACACTTTTATAAGGTGAAATACACTTAGTAGACATGTTTAGAATCAAAAAGAAAAATCTTTGATCAAAACTCGATTTTTAATGGCAAAGTTCGTAGTAAGCGCAGAACGGCTGAAAAGGGCCTAAATCTTATGTTTTGAGCGAAATTATCGTGTCTAATGCATTACCAATGGCATTTTTTCAAAACTTTTTTTTTCACGTTCTGACACTTTTATAAGGTGAAATACACTTAGTAGACATGTTTAGAATCAAAAAGAAAAATCTTTGATCAAAACTCGATTTTTAATGGCAAAGTTCGTAGTAAGCGCAGAACGGCTGAAAAGGGCCTAAATCTTATGTTTTGAGCGAAATTATCGTGTCTAATGCATTACCAATGGCATTTTTTCAAAACTTTTTTTTTCACGTTCTGACACTTTTATAAGGTGAAATACACTTAGTAGACATGTTTAGAATCAAAAAGAAAAATCTTTGATCAAAACTCGATTTTTAATGGCAAAGTTCGTAGTAAGCGCAGAACGGCTGAAAAGGGCCTAAATCTTATGTTTTGAGCGAAATTATCGTGTCTAATGCATTACCAATGGCATTTTTTCAAAACTTTTTTTTTCACGTTCTGACACTTTTATAAGGTGAAATACACTTAGTAGACATGTTTAGAATCAAAAAGAAAAATCTTTGATCAAAACTCGATTTTTAATGGCAAAGTTCGTAGTAAGCGCAGAACGGCTGAAAAGGGCCTAAATCTTATGTTTTGAGCGAAATTATCGTGTCTAATGCATTACCAATGGCATTTTTTCAAAACTTTTTTTTTCACGTTCTGACACTTTTATAAGGTGAAATACACTTAGTAGACATGTTTAGAATCAAAAAGAAAAATCTTTGATCAAAACTCGATTTTTAATGGCAAAGTTCGTAGTAAGCGCAGAACGGCTGAAAAGGGCCTAAATCTTATGTTTTGAGCGAAATTATCGTGTCTAATGCATTACCAATGGCATTTTTTCAAAACTTTTTTTTTCACGTTCTGACACTTTTATAAGGTGAAATACACTTAGTAGACATGTTTAGAATCAAAAAGAAAAATCTTTGATCAAAACTCGATTTTTAATGGCAAAGTTCGTAGTAAGCGCAGAACGGCTGAAAAGGGCCTAAATCTTATGTTTTGAGCGAAATTATCGTGTCTAATGCATTACCAATGGCATTTTTTCAAAACTTTTTTTTTCACGTTCTGACACTTTTATAAGGTGAAATACACTTAGTAGACATGTTTAGAATCAAAAAGAAAAATCTTTGATCAAAACTCGATTTTTAATGGCAAAGTTCGTAGTAAGCGCAGAACGGCTGAAAAGGGCCTAAATCTTATGTTTTGAGCGAAATTATCGTGTCTAATGCATTACCAATGGCATTTTTTCAAAACTTTTTTTTTCACGTTCTGACACTTTTATAAGGTGAAATACACTTAGTAGACATGTTTAGAATCAAAAAGAAAAATCTTTGATCAAAACTCGATTTTTAATGGCAAAGTTCGTAGTAAGCGCAGAACGGCTGAAAAGGGCCTAAATCTTATGTTTTGAGCGAAATTATCGTGTCTAATGCATTACCAATGGCATTTTTTCAAAACTTTTTTTTTCACGTTCTGACACTTTTATAAGGTGAAATACACTTAGTAGACATGTTTAGAATCAAAAAGAAAAATCTTTGATCAAAACTCGATTTTTAATGGCAAAGTTCGTAGTAAGCGCAGAACGGCTGAAAAGGGCCTAAATCTTATGTTTTGAGCGAAATTATCGTGTCTAATGCATTACCAATGGCATTTTTTCAAAACTTTTTTTTTCACGTTCTGACACTTTTATAAGGTGAAATACACTTAGTAGACATGTTTAGAATCAAAAAGAAAAATCTTTGATCAAAACTCGATTTTTAATGGCAAAGTTCGTAGTAAGCGCAGAACGGCTGAAAAGGGCCTAAATCTTATGTTTTGAGCGAAATTATCGTGTCTAATGCATTACCAATGGCATTTTTTCAAAACTTTTTTTTTCACGTTCTGACACTTTTATAAGGTGAAATACACTTAGTAGACATGTTTAGAATCAAAAAGAAAAATCTTTGATCAAAACTCGATTTTTAATGGCAAAGTTCGTAGTAAGCGCAGAACGGCTGAAAAGGGCCTAAATCTTATGTTTTGAGCGAAATTATCGTGTCTAATGCATTACCAATGGCATTTTTTCAAAACTTTTTTTTTCACGTTCTGACACTTTTATAAGGTGAAATACACTTAGTAGACATGTTTAGAATCAAAAAGAAAAATCTTTGATCAAAACTCGATTTTTAATGGCAAAGTTCGTAGTAAGCGCAGAACGGCTGAAAAGGGCCTAAATCTTATGTTTTGAGCGAAATTATCGTGTCTAATGCATTACCAATGGCATTTTTTCAAAACTTTTTTTTTCACGTTCTGACACTTTTATAAGGTGAAATACACTTAGTAGACATGTTTAGAATCAAAAAGAAAAATCTTTGATCAAAACTCGATTTTTAATGGCAAAGTTCGTAGTAAGCGCAGAACGGCTGAAAAGGGCCTAAATCTTATGTTTTGAGCGAAATTATCGTGTCTAATGCATTACCAATGGCATTTTTTCAAAACTTTTTTTTTCACGTTCTGACACTTTTATAAGGTGAAATACACTTAGTAGACATGTTTAGAATCAAAAAGAAAAATCTTTGATCAAAACTCGATTTTTAATGGCAAAGTTCGTAGTAAGCGCAGAACGGCTGAAAAGGGCCTAAATCTTATGTTTTGAGCGAAATTATCGTGTCTAATGCATTACCAATGGCATTTTTTCAAAACTTTTTTTTTCACGTTCTGACACTTTTATAAGGTGAAATACACTTAGTAGACATGTTTAGAATCAAAAAGAAAAATCTTTGATCAAAACTCGATTTTTAATGGCAAAGTTCGTAGTAAGCGCAGAACGGCTGAAAAGGGCCTAAATCTTATGTTTTGAGCGAAATTATCGTGTCTAATGCATTACCAATGGCATTTTTTCAAAACTTTTTTTTTCACGTTCTGACACTTTTATAAGGTGAAATACACTTAGTAGACATGTTTAGAATCAAAAAGAAAAATCTTTGATCAAAACTCGATTTTTAATGGCAAAGTTCGTAGTAAGCGCAGAACGGCTGAAAAGGGCCTAAATCTTATGTTTTGAGCGAAATTATCGTGTCTAATGCATTACCAATGGCATTTTTTCAAAACTTTTTTTTTCACGTTCTGACACTTTTATAAGGTGAAATACACTTAGTAGACATGTTTAGAATCAAAAAGAAAAATCTTTGATCAAAACTCGATTTTTAATGGCAAAGTTCGTAGTAAGCGCAGAACGGCTGAAAAGGGCCTAAATCTTATGTTTTGAGCGAAATTATCGTGTCTAATGCATTACCAATGGCATTTTTTCAAAACTTTTTTTTTCACGTTCTGACACTTTTATAAGGTGAAATACACTTAGTAGACATGTTTAGAATCAAAAAGAAAAATCTTTGATCAAAACTCGATTTTTAATGGCAAAGTTCGTAGTAAGCGCAGAACGGCTGAAAAGGGCCTAAATCTTATGTTTTGAGCGAAATTATCGTGTCTAATGCATTACCAATGGCATTTTTTCAAAACTTTTTTTTTCACGTTCTGACACTTTTATAAGGTGAAATACACTTAGTAGACATGTTTAGAATCAAAAAGAAAAATCTTTGATCAAAACTCGATTTTTAATGGCAAAGTTCGTAGTAAGCGCAGAACGGCTGAAAAGGGCCTAAATCTTATGTTTTGAGCGAAATTATCGTGTCTAATGCATTACCAATGGCATTTTTTCAAAACTTTTTTTTTCACGTTCTGACACTTTTATAAGGTGAAATACACTTAGTAGACATGTTTAGAATCAAAAAGAAAAATCTTTGATCAAAACTCGATTTTTAATGGCAAAGTTCGTAGTAAGCGCAGAACGGCTGAAAAGGGCCTAAATCTTATGTTTTGAGCGAAATTATCGTGTCTAATGCATTACCAATGGCATTTTTTCAAAACTTTTTTTTTCACGTTCTGACACTTTTATAAGGTGAAATACACTTAGTAGACATGTTTAGAATCAAAAAGAAAAATCTTTGATCAAAACTCGATTTTTAATGGCAAAGTTCGTAGTAAGCGCAGAACGGCTGAAAAGGGCCTAAATCTTATGTTTTGAGCGAAATTATCGTGTCTAATGCATTACCAATGGCATTTTTTCAAAACTTTTTTTTCACGTTCTGACACTTTTATAAGGTGAAATACACTTAGTAGACATGTTTAGAATCAAAAAGAAAAATCTTTGATCAAAACTCGATTTTTAATGGCAAAGTTCGTAGTAAGCGCAGAACGGCTGAAAAGGGCCTAAATCTTATGTTTTGAGCGAAATTATCGTGTCTAATGCATTACCAATGGCATTTTTTCAAAACTTTTTTTTTCACGTTCTGACACTTTTATAAGGTGAAATACACTTAGTAGACATGTTTAGAATCAAAAAGAAAAATCTTTGATCAAAACTCGATTTTTAATGGCAAAGTTCGTAGTAAGCGCAGAACGGCTGAAAAGGGCCTAAATCTTATGTTTTGAGCGAAATTATCGTGTCTAATGCATTACCAATGGCATTTTTTCAAAACTTTTTTTTTCACGTTCTGACACTTTTATAAGGTGAAATACACTTAGTAGACATGTTTAGAATCAAAAAGAAAAATCTTTGATCAAAACTCGATTTTTAATGGCAAAGTTCGTAGTAAGCGCAGAACGGCTGAAAAGGGCCTAAATCTTATGTTTTGAGCGAAATTATCGTGTCTAATGCATTACCAATGGCATTTTTTCAAAACTTTTTTTTTCACGTTCTGACACTTTTATAAGGTGAAATACACTTAGTAGACATGTTTAGAATCAAAAAGAAAAATCTTTGATCAAAACTCGATTTTTAATGGCAAAGTTCGTAGTAAGCGCAGAACGGCTGAAAAGGGCCTAAATCTTATGTTTTGAGCGAAATTATCGTGTCTAATGCATTACCAATGGCATTTTTTCAAAACTTTTTTTTCACGTTCTGACACTTTTATAAGGTGAAATACACTTAGTAGACATGTTTAGAATCAAAAAGAAAAATCTTTGATCAAAACTCGATTTTTAATGGCAAAGTTCGTAGTAAGCGCAGAACGGCTGAAAAGGGCCTAAATCTTATGTTTTGAGCGAAATTATCGTGTCTAATGCATTACCAATGGCATTTTTTCAAAACTTTTTTTTTCACGTTCTGACACTTTTATAAGGTGAAATACACTTAGTAGACATGTTTAGAATCAAAAAGAAAAATCTTTGATCAAAACTCGATTTTTAATGGCAAAGTTCGTAGTAAGCGCAGAACGGCTGAAAAGGGCCTAAATCTTATGTTTTGAGCGAAATTATCGTGTCTAATGCATTACCAATGGCATTTTTTCAAAACTTTTTTTTTCACGTTCTGACACTTTTATAAGGTGAAATACACTTAGTAGACATGTTTAGAATCAAAAAGAAAAATCTTTGATCAAAACTCGATTTTTAATGGCAAAGTTCGTAGTAAGCGCAGAACGGCTGAAAAGGGCCTAAATCTTATGTTTTGAGCGAAATTATCGTGTCTAATGCATTACCAATGGCATTTTTTCAAAACTTTTTTTTTCACGTTCTGACACTTTTATAAGGTGAAATACACTTAGTAGACATGTTTAGAATCAAAAAGAAAAATCTTTGATCAAAACTCGATTTTTAATGGCAAAGTTCGTAGTAAGCGCAGAACGGCTGAAAAGGGCCTAAATCTTATGTTTTGAGCGAAATTATCGTGTCTAATGCATTACCAATGGCATTTTTTCAAAACTTTTTTTTTCACGTTCTGACACTTTTATAAGGTGAAATACACTTAGTAGACATGTTTAGAATCAAAAAGAAAAATCTTTGATCAAAACTCGATTTTTAATGGCAAAGTTCGTAGTAAGCGCAGAACGGCTGAAAAGGGCCTAAATCTTATGTTTTGAGCGAAATTATCGTGTCTAATGCATTACCAATGGCATTTTTTCAAAACTTTTTTTTTCACGTTCTGACACTTTTATAAGGTGAAATACACTTAGTAGACATGTTTAGAATCAAAAAGAAAAATCTTTGATCAAAACTCGATTTTTAATGGCAAAGTTCGTAGTAAGCGCAGAACGGCTGAAAAGGGCCTAAATCTTATGTTTTGAGCGAAATTATCGTGTCTAATGCATTACCAATGGCATTTTTTCAAAACTTTTTTTTTCACGTTCTGACACTTTTATAAGGTGAAATACACTTAGTAGACATGTTTAGAATCAAAAAGAAAAATCTTTGATCAAAACTCGATTTTTAATGGCAAAGTTCGTAGTAAGCGCAGAACGGCTGAAAAGGGCCTAAATCTTATGTTTTGAGCGAAATTATCGTGTCTAATGCATTACCAATGGCATTTTTTCAAAACTTTTTTTTTCACGTTCTGACACTTTTATAAGGTGAAATACACTTAGTAGACATGTTTAGAATCAAAAAGAAAAATCTTTGATCAAAACTCGATTTTTAATGGCAAAGTTCGTAGTAAGCGCAGAACGGCTGAAAAGGGCCTAAATCTTATGTTTTGAGCGAAATTATCGTGTCTAATGCATTACCAATGGCATTTTTTCAAAACTTTTTTTTTCACGTTCTGACACTTTTATAAGGTGAAATACACTTAGTAGACATGTTTAGAATCAAAAAGAAAAATCTTTGATCAAAACTCGATTTTTAATGGCAAAGTTCGTAGTAAGCGCAGAACGGCTGAAAAGGGCCTAAATCTTATGTTTTGAGCGAAATTATCGTGTCTAATGCATTACCAATGGCATTTTTTCAAAACTTTTTTTTTCACGTTCTGACACTTTTATAAGGTGAAATACACTTAGTAGACATGTTTAGAATCAAAAAGAAAAATCTTTGATCAAAACTCGATTTTTAATGGCAAAGTTCGTAGTAAGCGCAGAACGGCTGAAAAGGGCCTAAATCTTATGTTTTGAGCGAAATTATCGTGTCTAATGCATTACCAATGGCATTTTTTCAAAACTTTTTTTTCACGTTCTGACACTTTTATAAGGTGAAATACACTTAGTAGACATGTTTAGAATCAAAAAGAAAAATCTTTGATCAAAACTCGATTTTTAATGGCAAAGTTCGTAGTAAGCGCAGAACGGCTGAAAAGGGCCTAAATCTTATGTTTTGAGCGAAATTATCGTGTCTAATGCATTACCAATGGCATTTTTTCAAAACTTTTTTTTTCACGTTCTGACACTTTTATAAGGTGAAATACACTTAGTAGACATGTTTAGAATCAAAAAGAAAAATCTTTGATCAAAACTCGATTTTTAATGGCAAAGTTCGTAGTAAGCGCAGAACGGCTGAAAAGGGCCTAAATCTTATGTTTTGAGCGAAATTATCGTGTCTAATGCATTACCAATGGCATTTTTTCAAAACTTTTTTTTTCACGTTCTGACACTTTTATAAGGTGAAATACACTTAGTAGACATGTTTAGAATCAAAAAGAAAAATCTTTGATCAAAACTCGATTTTTAATGGCAAAGTTCGTAGTAAGCGCAGAACGGCTGAAAAGGGCCTAAATCTTATGTTTTGAGCGAAATTATCGTGTCTAATGCATTACCAATGGCATTTTTTCAAAACTTTTTTTTCACGTTCTGACACTTTTATAAGGTGAAATACACTTAGTAGACATGTTTAGAATCAAAAAGAAAAATCTTTGATCAAAACTCGATTTTTAATGGCAAAGTTCGTAGTAAGCGCAGAACGGCTGAAAAGGGCCTAAATCTTATGTTTTTATCGTGTCTAATGCATTACCAATGGCATTTTTTCAAAACTTTTTTTTTCACGTTCTGACACTTTTATAAGGTGAAATACACTTAGTAGACATGTTTAGAATCAAAAAGAAAAATCTTTGATCAAAACTCGATTTTTAATGGCAAAGTTCGTAGTAAGCGCAGAACGGCTGAAAAGGGCCTAAATCTTATGTTTTGATCGTGTCTAATGCATTACCAATGGCATTTTTTCAAAACTTTTTTTTTCACGTTCTGACACTTTTATAAGGTGAAATACACTTAGTAGACATGTTTAGAATCAAAAAGAAAAATCTTTGATCAAAACTCGATTTTTAATGGCAAAGTTCGTAGTAAGCGCAGAACGGCTGAAAAGGGCCTAAATCTTATGTTTTGAGCGAAATTATCGTGTCTAATGCATTACCAATGGCATTTTTTCAAAACTTTTTTTTTCACGTTCTGACACTTTTATAAGGTGAAATACACTTAGTAGACATGTTTAGAATCAAAAAGAAAAATCTTTGATCAAAACTCGATTTTTAATGGCAAAGTTCGTAGTAAGCGCAGAACGGCTGAAAAGGGCCTAAATCTTATGTTTTGAGCGAAATTATCGTGTCTAATGCATTACCAATGGCATTTTTTCAAAACTTTTTTTTTCACGTTCTGACACTTTTATAAGGTGAAATACACTTAGTAGACATGTTTAGAATCAAAAAGAAAAATCTTTGATCAAAACTCGATTTTTAATGGCAAAGTTCGTAGTAAGCGCAGAACGGCTGAAAAGGGCCTAAATCTTATGTTTTGAGCGAAATTATCGTGTCTAATGCATTACCAATGGCATTTTTTCAAAACTTTTTTTTTCACGTTCTGACACTTTCATAAGGTGAAATACACTTAGTAGACATGTTTAGAATCAAAAAGAAAAATCTTTGATCAAAACTCGATTTTTAATGGCAAAGTTCGTAGTAAGCGCAGAACGGCTGAAAAGGGCCTAAATCTTATGTTTTGAGCGAAATTATCGTGTCTAATGCATTACCAATGGCATTTTTTCAAAACTTTTTTTTTCACGTTCTGACACTTTTATAAGGTGAAATACACTTAGTAGACATGTTTAGAATCAAAAAGAAAAATCTTTGATCAAAACTCGATTTTTAATGGCAAAGTTCGTAGTAAGCGCAGAACGGCTGAAAAGGGCCTAAATCTTATGTTTTGAGCGAAATTATCGTGTCTAATGCATTACCAATGGCATTTTTTCAAAACTTTTTTTTTCACGTTCTGACACTTTTATAAGGTGAAATACACTTAGTAGACATGTTTAGAATCAAAAAGAAAAATCTTTGATCAAAACTCGATTTTTAATGGCAAAGTTCGTAGTAAGCGCAGAACGGCTGAAAAGGGCCTAAATCTTATGTTTTGAGCGAAATTATCGTGTCTAATGCATTACCAATGGCATTTTTTCAAAACTTTTTCTTTCACGTTCTGACACTTTTATAAGGTGAAATACACTTAGTAGACATGTTTAGAATCAAAAAGAAAAATCTTTGATCAAAACTCGATTTTTAATGGCAAAGTTCGTAGTAAGCGCAGAAGGGCTGAAAAGGGCCTAAATCTTATGTTTTGAGCGAAATTATCGTGTCTAATGCATTACCAATGGCATTTTTTCAAAACTTTTTTTTTCACGTTCTGACACTTTTATTAGGTGAAATACACTTAGTAGACATGTTTAGAATCAAAAAGAAAAATCTTTGATCAAAACTCGATTTTTAATGGCAAAGTTCGTAGTAAGCGCAGAACGGCTGAAAAGGGCCTAAATCTTATGTTTTGAGCGAAATTATCGTGTCTAATGCATTACCAATGGCATTTTTTCAAAACTTTTTTTTTCACGTTCTGACACTTTTATTAGGTGAAATACACTTAGTAGACATGTTTAGAATCAAAAAGAAAAATCTTTGATCAAAACTCGATTTTTAATGGCAAAGTTCGTAGTAAGCGCAGAACGGCTGAAAAGGGCCTAAATCTTATGTTTTGAGCGAAATTATCGTGTCTAATGCATTACCAATGGCATTTTTTCAAAACTTTTTCTTTCACGTTCTGACACTTTTATAAGGTGAAATACACTTAGTAGACATGTTTAGAATCAAAAAGAAAAATCTTTGATCAAAACTCGATTTTTAATGGCAAAGTTCGTAGTAAGCGCAGAACGGCTGAAAAGGGCCTAAATCTTATGTTTTGAGCGAAATTATCGTGTCTAATGCATTACCAATGGCATTTTTTCAAAACTTTTTTTTCACGTTCTGACACTTTCATAAGGTGAAATACACTTAGTAGACATGTTTAGAATCAAAAAGAAAAATCTTTGATCAAAACTCGATTTTTAATGGCAAAGTTCGTAGTAAGCGCAGAACGGCTGAAAAGGGCCTAAATCTTATGTTTTGAGCGAAATTATCGTGTCTAATGCATTACCAATGGCATTTTTTCAAAACTTTTTTTTTCACGTTCTGACACTTTTATAAGGTGAAATACACTTAGTAGACATGTTTAGAATCAAAAAGAAAAATCTTTGATCAAAACTCGATTTTTAATGGCAAAGTTCGTAGTAAGCGCAGAACGGCTGAAAAGGGCCTAAATCTTATGTTTTGAGCGAAATTATCGTGTCTAATGCATTACCAATGGCATTTTTTCAAAACTTTTTTTTTCACGTTCTGACGCTTTTATAAGATGAACTACAATTAGTAGACATGTTTAGAATCAAAAAGAAAAATCTTTGATCAAAACTCGATTTTTAATGGCAAAGTTCGTAGTAAGCGCAGAACGGCTGAAAAGGGCCTAAATCTTATGTTTTGAGCGAAATTATCGTGTCTAATGCATTACCAATGGCATTTTTTCAAAACTTTTTTTTCACGTTCTGACACTTTCATAAGGTGAAATACACTTAGTAGACATGTTTAGAATCAAAAAGAAAAATCTTTGATCAAAACTCGATTTTTAATGGCAAAGTTCGTAGTAAGCGCAGAACGGCTGAAAAGGGCCTAAATCTTATGTTTTGAGCGAAATTATCGTGTCTAATGCATTACCAATGGCATTTTTTCAAAACTTTTTTTTTCACGTTCTGACACTTTCATAAGGTGAAATACACTTAGTAGACATGTTTAGAATCAAAAAGAAAAATCTTTGATCAAAACTCGATTTTTAATGGCAAAGTTCGTAGTAAGCGCAGAACGGCTGAAAAGGGCCTAAATCTTATGTTTTGAGCGAAATTATCGTGTCTAATGCATTACCAATGGCATTTTTTCAAAACTTTTTTTTTCACGTTCTGACACTTTCATAAGGTGAAAGACACTTAGTAGACATGTTTAGAATCAAAAAGAAAAATCTTTGATCAAAACTCGATTTTTAATGGCAAAGTTCGTAGTAAGCGCAGAACGGCTGAAAAGGGCCTAAATCTTATGTTTTGAGCGAAATTATCGTGTCTAATGCATTACCAATGGCATTTTTTCAAAACTTTTTTTTCACGTTCTGACACTTTCATAAGGTGAAATACACTTAGTAGACATGTTTAGAATCAAAAAGAAAAATCTTTGATCAAAACTCGATTTTTAATGGCAAAGTTCGTAGTAAGCGCAGAACGGCTGAAAAGGGCCTAAATCTTATGTTTTGAGCGAAATTATCGTGTCTAATGCATTACCAATGGCATTTTTTCAAAACTTTTTTTTTCACGTTCTGACACTTTCATTAGGTGAAATACACTTAGTAGACATGTTTAGAATCAAAAAGAAAAATCTTTGATCAAAACTCGATTTTTAATGGCAAAGTTCGTAGTAAGCGCAGAACGGCTGAAAAGGGCCTAAATCTTATGTTTTGAGCGAAATTATCGTGTCTAATGCATTACCAATGGCATTTTTTCAAAACTTTTTTTTCACGTTCTGACGCTTTTATAAGATGAAATACAATTAGTAGACATGTTTAGAATCAAAAAGAAAAATCTTTGATCAAAACTCGATTTTTAATGGCAAAGTTCGTAGTAAGCGCAGAACGGCTGAAAAGGGCCTAAATCTTATGTTTTGAGCGAAATTATCGTGTCTAATCATGGGCAATAGGCCTCGGAATTGTGTTTTTTGTTGAGTAACAGGAACCCCGCCGCGCGCTGTCTGCCACGGTAGTCCGCCGTGTACCGCCAATCCGGAAATGCCTCCTCAGATGCTCCCGTCAAAGATTGCTATCTTCTTAGTGCGAGTATTTCCCGTCATCCTTTGCGCCGCCTTTCCCCTAACTTTAAGGTCTCAGAACACAGTTTTTCGGGTATGGGGATTTACATGGTTAAGGACCCCAAAGTGAGGTGGTTCGACGACTCAAAACCTATAGTAGGGTGCAGATACAATTCACAAGAATTTAGTATGTTGAAGTTGAGGGTACAAGCTACAAAATATCTGAAGATGAGCATAGATTTGCCGGCTCGTTTTTCTATAACAGACACTTTGATTTGACCCCCAGCGGAGGTCATGGAACTGCAGGCGGCGAACAGGAAGTGCCGGTAACATATCAAGGCGCAAATTCCCGCCGGCCGAAAAAGCGACGTAATCCAACTTATACAGTATGAACGCTGATGTATTCCTCTACTATTCACCACAGATTCCACCTCGCTGTCGTGCACGGAAGAATAAATACGGCCTTTGCAAGTACCGCGATGCACTATTTTAACCCGAACTACTTTTGGGGACGGGGGTCGCGGATAATTACTGTGTTATGAGACCTTAAGCCAACTTGACCTTGGATTTCTTTACGTTCATACAATAAAACTAGTCAAGATACAAAACCGTACCAAATTTTAGAGCAGAAATCCAAATGGTTCCTGAGATATGGCCAACTTTGCACTTTGGCGCCTAGCACAGGTGTCGGCACTGTACAAGGACTATCTGAGGGGCCGCTAATTGGTCTCATTATCTCAACAAACTTGATATTCTGGTTGACTTTTTCTGTTATAAGGAGCTTGCCAGACCACATTCTACCGTTCTCAGTGATTGGGGTTGGGGGTTTGTCTTTTTTAGGGCGGAAAAAGGGGGGGGGGGGAGTCGAGCGGGCTTTAGACCGCACTAAGTCCTATACTTAAGCATAGGGAACGGTCTAGGCGGCCGTTGCCATGGTAACGGCGGGTCAGACGGTAACGAAAATGTTACAGTTCAAGTCAGCCGAGGTCAATTACCAACATATCGGTCAAATTTAATGTGCTTGTCCGTCCCTGGGGAATTCACGCTGTGGATGAAGGTCTCAGAACACAGTTTTTCGGGTATGGGGATTTACATGGTTAAGGACCCCAAAGTGAGGTGGTTCGACGACTCAAAACCTATAGTAGGGTGCAGATACAATTCACAAGAATTTAGTATGTTGAAGTTGAGGGTACAAGCTACAAAATATCTGAAGATGAGCATAGATTTGCCGGCTCGTTTTTCTATAACAGACACTTTGATTTGACCCCCAGCGGAGGTCATGGAACTGCAGGCGGCGAACAGGAAGTGCCGGTAACATATCAAGGCGCAAATTCCCGCCGGCCGAAAAAGCGACGTAATCCAACTTATACAGTATGAACGCTGATGTATTCCTCTACTATTCACCACAGATTCCACCTCGCTGTCGTGCACGGAAGAATAAATACGGCCTTTGCAAGTACCGCGATGCACTATTTTAACCCGAACTACTTTTGGGGACGGGGGTCGCGGATAATTACTGTGTTATGAGACCTTAAGCCAACTTGACCTTGGATTTCTTTACGTTCATACAATAAAACTAGTCAAGATACAAAACCGTACCAAATTTTAGAGCAGAAATCCAAATGGTTCCTGAGATATGGCCAACTTTGCACTTTGGCGCCTAGCACAGGTGTCGGCACTGTACAAGGACTATCTGAGGGGCCGCTAATTGGTCTCATTATCTCAACAAACTTGATATTCTGGTTGACTTTTTCTGTTATAAGGAGCTTGCCAGACCACATTCTACCGTTCTCAGTGATTGGGGTTGGGGGTTTGTCTTTTTTAGGGCGGAAAAAGGGGGGGGGGGAGTCGAGCGGGCTTTAGACCGCACTAAGTCCTATACTTAAGCATAGGGAACGGTCTAGGCGGCCGTTGCCATGGTAACGGCGGGTCAGACGGTAACGAAAATGTTACAGTTCAAGTCAGCCGAGGTCAATTACCAACATATCGGTCAAATTTAATGTGCTTGTCCGTCCCTGGGGAATTCACGCTGTGGATGAAGGTCTCAGAACACAGTTTTTCGGGTATGGGGATTTACATGGTTAAGGACCCCAAAGTGAGGTGGTTCGACGACTCAAAACCTATAGTAGGGTGCAGATACAATTCACAAGAATTTAGTATGTTGAAGTTGAGGGTACAAGCTACAAAATATCTGAAGATGAGCATAGATTTGCCGGCTCGTTTTTCTATAACAGACACTTTGATTTGACCCCCAGCGGAGGTCATGGAACTGCAGGCGGCGAACAGGAAGTGCCGGTAACATATCAAGGCGCAAATTCCCGCCGGCCGAAAAAGCGACGTAATCCAACTTATACAGTATGAACGCTGATGTATTCCTCTACTATTCACCACAGATTCCACCTCGCTGTCGTGCACGGAAGAATAAATACGGCCTTTGCAAGTACCGCGATGCACTATTTTAACCCGAACTACTTTTGGGGACGGGGGTCGCGGATAATTACTGTGTTATGAGACCTTAAGCCAACTTGACCTTGGATTTCTTTACGTTCATACAATAAAACTAGTCAAGATACAAAACCGTACCAAATTTTAGAGCAGAAATCCAAATGGTTCCTGAGATATGGCCAACTTTGCACTTTGGCGCCTAGCACAGGTGTCGGCACTGTACAAGGACTATCTGAGGGGCCGCTAATTGGTCTCATTATCTCAACAAACTTGATATTCTGGTTGACTTTTTCTGTTATAAGGAGCTTGCCAGACCACATTCTACCGTTCTCAGTGATTGGGGTTGGGGGTTTGTCTTTTTTAGGGCGGAAAAAGGGGGGGGGGGGAGTCGAGCGGGCTTTAGACCGCACTAAGTCCTATACTTAAGCATAGGGAACGGTCTAGGCGGCCGTTGCCATGGTAACGGCGGGTCAGACGGTAACGAAAATGTTACAGTTCAAGTCAGCCGAGGTCAATTACCAACATATCGGTCAAATTTAATGTGCTTGTCCGTCCCTGGGGAATTCACGCTGTGGATGAAGGTCTCAGAACACAGTTTTTCGGGTATGGGGATTTACATGGTTAAGGACCCCAAAGTGAGGTGGTTCGACGACTCAAAACCTATAGTAGGGTGCAGATACAATTCACAAGAATTTAGTATGTTGAAGTTGAGGGTACAAGCTACAAAATATCTGAAGATGAGCATAGATTTGCCGGCTCGTTTTTCTATAACAGACACTTTGATTTGACCCCCAGCGGAGGTCATGGAACTGCAGGCGGCGAACAGGAAGTGCCGGTAACATATCAAGGCGCAAATTCCCGCCGGCCGAAAAAGCGACGTAATCCAACTTATACAGTATGAACGCTGATGTATTCCTCTACTATTCACCACAGATTCCACCTCGCTGTCGTGCACGGAAGAATAAATACGGCCTTTGCAAGTACCGCGATGCACTATTTTAACCCGAACTACTTTTGGGGACGGGGGTCGCGGATAATTACTGTGTTATGAGACCTTAAGCCAACTTGACCTTGGATTTCTTTACGTTCATACAATAAAACTAGTCAAGATACAAAACCGTACCAAATTTTAGAGCAGAAATCCAAATGGTTCCTGAGATATGGCCAACTTTGCACTTTGGCGCCTAGCACAGGTGTCGGCACTGTACAAGGACTATCTGAGGGGCCGCTAATTGGTCTCATTATCTCAACAAACTTGATATTCTGGTTGACTTTTTCTGTTATAAGGAGCTTGCCAGACCACATTCTACCGTTCTCAGTGATTGGGGTTGGGGGTTTGTCTTTTTTAGGGCGGAAAAAGGGGGGGGGGGGAGTCGAGCGGGCTTTAGACCGCACTAAGTCCTATACTTAAGCATAGGGAACGGTCTAGGCGGCCGTTGCCATGGTAACGGCGGGTCAGACGGTAACGAAAATGTTACAGTTCAAGTCAGCCGAGGTCAATTACCAACATATCGGTCAAATTTAATGTGCTTGTCCGTCCCTGGGGAATTCACGCTGTGGATGAAGGTCTCAGAACACAGTTTTTCGGGTATGGGGATTTACATGGTTAAGGACCCCAAAGTGAGGTGGTTCGACGACTCAAAACCTATAGTAGGGTGCAGATACAATTCACAAGAATTTAGTATGTTGAAGTTGAGGGTACAAGCTACAAAATATCTGAAGATGAGCATAGATTTGCCGGCTCGTTTTTCTATAACAGACACTTTGATTTGACCCCCAGCGGAGGTCATGGAACTGCAGGCGGCGAACAGGAAGTGCCGGTAACATATCAAGGCGCAAATTCCCGCCGGCCGAAAAAGCGACGTAATCCAACTTATACAGTATGAACGCTGATGTATTCCTCTACTATTCACCACAGATTCCACCTCGCTGTCGTGCACGGAAGAATAAATACGGCCTTTGCAAGTACCGCGATGCACTATTTTAACCCGAACTACTTTTGGGGACGGGGGTCGCGGATAATTACTGTGTTATGAGACCTTAAATGTTGGATGGGTAAGCAACCGATCTCCCTGATGTGCGTTACCACTTCCGGTGTTTTCGATCATCTGTGTTGTGGTGTGGGATCGTACGGCGGGCCCGTTTAAGCGCCTTGTCGGTTTTCGTGGTACTATTTGAGAAGTTTGAGGGTTTCAACACGCTGACAAAAGCTACGCTTGACCGTGTTTTTTCCACTGCTTTCGTCTGATTTTCGTGATCGGTAACGTCGCCAACCCGAAAGTAAGAACTGAGATAGGAATACCAACTTCCTTAGGAATACAGATCTCGTGAAACAGATGGCATTTTAGCGATTATTTAAGTATGGACCGTTCTACAAGAATAATGCATCAATGATTATAACGATTACATGTGGTTAGTGCCAGCGTTTTGGTAAATATACTAGCTACCGATGCGTTTTTTTTTTAATACGACGACGTGGTGTGGCCGCCGCCGTACTGCTGGTAACGCAGTGACCCGGAAATCGGCTAAAATTCAATGGCGTTTATTTTAATTTGAAATGACTAATATGTGCTCTTTGTACGTTAAATGGCCTCCAAATAACTCGACGAACATAATTCACTTGAATGTTTTGACTTAGATATTAGAATTTTGCAGAAAACGGCGATAGTAGAAAAGGCCTTTCCCACCTAGCTCGCTTCGCTCGCCGCGCGGCTTCGCCGCGCTCTAAATCGGCTACGCCGATTGGTCGGCTTAGCCGACCTTCGGGTGGAAAAACTCCTGCGCTGATTGGTCGGCTTCGCCGACTTCCCCGACCTTCGGGTAATCCCCAACCCCGGCAATGCTCAGCGATACGGTGTACGGCCACTACGGCGAATCAAAGACAATTCCTTGGCCTACCGCCTATGGTCTAATGCATTACCAATGGCATTTTTTCAAAACTTTTTTTTTCACGTTCTGACACTTTCATAAGGTGAAATACACTTAGTAGACATGTTTAGAATCAAAAAGAAAAATCTTTGATCAAAACTCGATTTTTAATGGCAAAGTTCGTAGTAAGCGCAGAACGGCTGAAAAGGGCCTAAATCTTATGTTTTGAGCGAAATTATCGTGTCTAATGCATTACCAATGGCATTTTTTCAAAACTTTTTTTTTCACGTTCTGACACTTTTATAAGGTGAAATACACTTAGTAGACATGTTTAGAATCAAAAAGAAAAATCTTTGATCAAAACTCGATTTTTAATGGCAAAGTTCGTAGTAAGCGCAGAACGGCTGAAAAGGGCCTAAATCTTATGTTTTGAGCGAAATTATCGTGTCTAATGCATTACCAATGGCATTTTTTCAAAACTTTTTTTCACGTTCTGACACTTTCATAAGGTGAAATACACTTAGTAGACATGTTTAGAATCAAAAAGAAAAATCTTTGATAAAAACTCGATTTTTAATGGCAAAGTTCGTAGTAAGCGCAGAAGGCTGAAAAGGGCCTAAATCTTATGTTTTGAGCGAAATTATCGTGTCTAATGCATTACCAATGGCATTTTTTCAAAACTTTTTTTTTCACGTTCTGACACTTTTATAAGATGAAATACACTTAGTAGACATGTTTAGAATCAAAAAGAAAAATCTTTGATCAAAACTCGATTTTTAATGGCAAAGTTCGTAGTAAGCGCAGAACGGCTGAAAAGGGCCTAAATCTTATGTTTTGAGCGAAATTATCGTGTCTAATGCATTACCAATGGCATTTTTTCAAAACTTTTTTTTTCACGTTCTGACACTTTTATAAGGTGAAATACACTTAGTAGACATGTTTAGAATCAAAAAGAAAAATCTTTGATCAAAACTCGATTTTTAATGGCAAAGTTCGTAGTAAGCGCAGAACGGCTGAAAAGGGCCTAAATCTTATGTTTTGAGCGAAATTATCGTGTCTAATGCATTACCAATGGCATTTTTTCAAAACTTTTTTTTCACGTTCTGACACTTTTATAAGGTGAAATACACTTAGTAGACATGTTTAGAATCAAAAAGAAAAATCTTTGATCAAAACTCGATTTTTAATGGCAAAGTTCGTAGTAAGCGCAGAACGGCTGAAAAGGGCCTAAATCTTATGTTTTGAGCGAAATTATCGTGTCTAATGCATTACCAATGGCATTTTTTCAAAACTTTTTTTTTCACGTTCTGACACTTTTATAAGGTGAAATACACTTAGTAGACATGTTTAGAATCAAAAAGAAAAATCTTTGATCAAAACTCGATTTTTAATGGCAAAGTTCGTAGTAAGCGCAGAACGGCTGAAAAGGGCCTAAATCTTATGTTTTGAGCGAAATTATCGTGTCTAATGCATTACCAATGGCATTTTTTCAAAACTTTTTTTTTCACGTTCTGACACTTTTATAAGGTGAAATACACTTAGTAGACATGTTTAGAATCAAAAAGAAAAATCTTTGATCAAAACTCGATTTTTAATGGCAAAGTTCGTAGTAAGCGCAGAACGGCTGAAAAGGGCCTAAATCTTATGTTTTGAGCGAAATTATCGTGTCTAATGCATTACCAATGGCATTTTTTCAAAACTTTTTTTTTCACGTTCTGACACTTTTATAAGGTGAAATACACTTAGTAGACATGTTTAGAATCAAAAAGAAAAATCTTTGATCAAAACTCGATTTTTAATGGCAAAGTTCGTAGTAAGCGCAGAACGGCTGAAAAGGGCCTAAATCTTATGTTTTGAGCGAAATTATCGTGTCTAATGCATTACCAATGGCATTTTTTCAAAACTTTTTTTTTCACGTTCTGACACTTTTATAAGGTGAAATACACTTAGTAGACATGTTTAGAATCAAAAAGAAAAATCTTTGATCAAAACTCGATTTTTAATGGCAAAGTTCGTAGTAAGCGCAGAACGGCTGAAAAGGGCCTAAATCTTATGTTTTGAGCGAAATTATCGTGTCTAATGCATTACCAATGGCATTTTTTCAAAACTTTTTTTTCACGTTCTGACACTTTTATAAGGTGAAATACACTTAGTAGACATGTTTAGAATCAAAAAGAAAAATCTTTGATCAAAACTCGATTTTTAATGGCAAAGTTCGTAGTAAGCGCAGAACGGCTGAAAAGGGCCTAAATCTTATGTTTTGAGCGAAATTATCGTGTCTAATGCATTACCAATGGCATTTTTTCAAAACTTTTTTTTTCACGTTCTGACACTTTTATAAGGTGAAATACACTTAGTAGACATGTTTAGAATCAAAAAGAAAAATCTTTGATCAAAACTCGATTTTTAATGGCAAAGTTCGTAGTAAGCGCAGAACGGCTGAAAAGGGCCTAAATCTTATGTTTTGAGCGAAATTATCGTGTCTAATGCATTACCAATGGCATTTTTTCAAAACTTTTTTTTTCACGTTCTGACACTTTTATAAGGTGAAATACACTTAGTAGACATGTTTAGAATCAAAAAGAAAAATCTTTGATCAAAACTCGATTTTTAATGGCAAAGTTCGTAGTAAGCGCAGAACGGCTGAAAAGGGCCTAAATCTTATGTTTTGAGCGAAATTATCGTGTCTAATGCATTACCAATGGCATTTTTTCAAAACTTTTTTTTCACGTTCTGACACTTTTATAAGGTGAAATACACTTAGTAGACATGTTTAGAATCAAAAAGAAAAATCTTTGATCAAAACTCGATTTTTAATGGCAAAGTTCGTAGTAAGCGCAGAACGGCTGAAAAGGGCCTAAATCTTATGTTTTGAGCGAAATTATCGTGTCTAATGCATTACCAATGGCATTTTTTCAAAACTTTTTTTTTCACGTTCTGACACTTTTATAAGGTGAAATACACTTAGTAGACATGTTTAGAATCAAAAAGAAAAATCTTTGATCAAAACTCGATTTTTAATGGCAAAGTTCGTAGTAAGCGCAGAACGGCTGAAAAGGGCCTAAATCTTATGTTTTGAGCGAAATTATCGTGTCTAATGCATTACCAATGGCATTTTTTCAAAACTTTTTTTTTCACGTTCTGACACTTTTATAAGGTGAAATACACTTAGTAGACATGTTTAGAATCAAAAAGAAAAATCTTTGATCAAAACTCGATTTTTAATGGCAAAGTTCGTAGTAAGCGCAGAACGGCTGAAAAGGGCCTAAATCTTATGTTTTGAGCGAAATTATCGTGTCTAATGCATTACCAATGGCATTTTTTCAAAACTTTTTTTTTCACGTTCTGACACTTTTATAAGGTGAAATACACTTAGTAGACATGTTTAGAATCAAAAAGAAAAATCTTTGATCAAAACTCGATTTTTAATGGCAAAGTTCGTAGTAAGCGCAGAACGGCTGAAAAGGGCCTAAATCTTATGTTTTGAGCGAAATTATCGTGTCTAATGCATTACCAATGGCATTTTTTCAAAACTTTTTTTTTCACGTTCTGACACTTTTATAAGGTGAAATACACTTAGTAGACATGTTTAGAATCAAAAAGAAAAATCTTTGATCAAAACTCGATTTTTAATGGCAAAGTTCGTAGTAAGCGCAGAACGGCTGAAAAGGGCCTAAATCTTATGTTTTGAGCGAAATTATCGTGTCTAATGCATTACCAATGGCATTTTTTCAAAACTTTTTTTTCACGTTCTGACACTTTTATAAGGTGAAATACACTTAGTAGACATGTTTAGAATCAAAAAGAAAAATCTTTGATCAAAACTCGATTTTTAATGGCAAAGTTCGTAGTAAGCGCAGAACGGCTGAAAAGGGCCTAAATCTTATGTTTTGAGCGAAATTATCGTGTCTAATGCATTACCAATGGCATTTTTTCAAAACTTTTTTTTTCACGTTCTGACACTTTTATAAGGTGAAATACACTTAGTAGACATGTTTAGAATCAAAAAGAAAAATCTTTGATCAAAACTCGATTTTTAATGGCAAAGTTCGTAGTAAGCGCAGAACGGCTGAAAAGGGCCTAAATCTTATGTTTTGAGCGAAATTATCGTGTCTAATGCATTACCAATGGCATTTTTTCAAAACTTTTTTTTTCACGTTCTGACACTTTTATAAGGTGAAATACACTTAGTAGACATGTTTAGAATCAAAAAGAAAAATCTTTGATCAAAACTCGATTTTTAATGGCAAAGTTCGTAGTAAGCGCAGAACGGCTGAAAAGGGCCTAAATCTTATGTTTTGAGCGAAATTATCGTGTCTAATGCATTACCAATGGCATTTTTTCAAAACTTTTTTTTTCACGTTCTGACACTTTTATAAGGTGAAATACACTTAGTAGACATGTTTAGAATCAAAAAGAAAAATCTTTGATCAAAACTCGATTTTTAATGGCAAAGTTCGTAGTAAGCGCAGAACGGCTGAAAAGGGCCTAAATCTTATGTTTTGAGCGAAATTATCGTGTCTAATGCATTACCAATGGCATTTTTTCAAAACTTTTTTTTTCACGTTCTGACACTTTTATAAGGTGAAATACACTTAGTAGACATGTTTAGAATCAAAAAGAAAAATCTTTGATCAAAACTCGATTTTTAATGGCAAAGTTCGTAGTAAGCGCAGAACGGCTGAAAAGGGCCTAAATCTTATGTTTTGAGCGAAATTATCGTGTCTAATGCATTACCAATGGCATTTTTTCAAAACTTTTTTTTTCACGTTCTGACACTTTTATAAGGTGAAATACACTTAGTAGACATGTTTAGAATCAAAAAGAAAAATCTTTGATCAAAACTCGATTTTTAATGGCAAAGTTCGTAGTAAGCGCAGAACGGCTGAAAAGGGCCTAAATCTTATGTTTTGAGCGAAATTATCGTGTCTAATGCATTACCAATGGCATTTTTTCAAAACTTTTTTTTTCACGTTCTGACACTTTTATAAGGTGAAATACACTTAGTAGACATGTTTAGAATCAAAAAGAAAAATCTTTGATCAAAACTCGATTTTTAATGGCAAAGTTCGTAGTAAGCGCAGAACGGCTGAAAAGGGCCTAAATCTTATGTTTTGAGCGAAATTATCGTGTCTAATGCATTACCAATGGCATTTTTTCAAAACTTTTTTTTTCACGTTCTGACACTTTTATAAGGTGAAATACACTTAGTAGACATGTTTAGAATCAAAAAGAAAAATCTTTGATCAAAACTCGATTTTTAATGGCAAAGTTCGTAGTAAGCGCAGAACGGCTGAAAAGGGCCTAAATCTTATGTTTTGAGCGAAATTATCGTGTCTAATGCATTACCAATGGCATTTTTTCAAAACTTTTTTTTTCACGTTCTGACACTTTTATAAGGTGAAATACACTTAGTAGACATGTTTAGAATCAAAAAGAAAAATCTTTGATCAAAACTCGATTTTTAATGGCAAAGTTCGTAGTAAGCGCAGAACGGCTGAAAAGGGCCTAAATCTTATGTTTTGAGCGAAATTATCGTGTCTAATGCATTACCAATGGCATTTTTTCAAAACTTTTTTTTTCACGTTCTGACACTTTTATAAGGTGAAATACACTTAGTAGACATGTTTAGAATCAAAAAGAAAAATCTTTGATCAAAACTCGATTTTTAATGGCAAAGTTCGTAGTAAGCGCAGAACGGCTGAAAAGGGCCTAAATCTTATGTTTTGAGCGAAATTATCGTGTCTAATGCATTACCAATGGCATTTTTTCAAAACTTTTTTTTTCACGTTCTGACACTTTTATAAGGTGAAATACACTTAGTAGACATGTTTAGAATCAAAAAGAAAAATCTTTGATCAAAACTCGATTTTTAATGGCAAAGTTCGTAGTAAGCGCAGAACGGCTGAAAAGGGCCTAAATCTTATGTTTTGAGCGAAATTATCGTGTCTAATGCATTACCAATGGCATTTTTTCAAAACTTTTTTTTTCACGTTCTGACACTTTTATAAGGTGAAATACACTTAGTAGACATGTTTAGAATCAAAAAGAAAAATCTTTGATCAAAACTCGATTTTTAATGGCAAAGTTCGTAGTAAGCGCAGAACGGCTGAAAAGGGCCTAAATCTTATGTTTTGAGCGAAATTATCGTGTCTAATGCATTACCAATGGCATTTTTTCAAAACTTTTTTTTTCACGTTCTGACACTTTTATAAGGTGAAATACACTTAGTAGACATGTTTAGAATCAAAAAGAAAAATCTTTGATCAAAACTCGATTTTTAATGGCAAAGTTCGTAGTAAGCGCAGAACGGCTGAAAAGGGCCTAAATCTTATGTTTTGAGCGAAATTATCGTGTCTAATGCATTACCAATGGCATTTTTTCAAAACTTTTTTTTCACGTTCTGACACTTTTATAAGGTGAAATACACTTAGTAGACATGTTTAGAATCAAAAAGAAAAATCTTTGATCAAAACTCGATTTTTAATGGCAAAGTTCGTAGTAAGCGCAGAACGGCTGAAAAGGGCCTAAATCTTATGTTTTGAGCGAAATTATCGTGTCTAATGCATTACCAATGGCATTTTTTCAAAACTTTTTTTTTCACGTTCTGACACTTTTATAAGGTGAAATACACTTAGTAGACATGTTTAGAATCAAAAAGAAAAATCTTTGATCAAAACTCGATTTTTAATGGCAAAGTTCGTAGTAAGCGCAGAACGGCTGAAAAGGGCCTAAATCTTATGTTTTGAGCGAAATTATCGTGTCTAATGCATTACCAATGGCATTTTTTCAAAACTTTTTTTTTCACGTTCTGACACTTTTATAAGGTGAAATACACTTAGTAGACATGTTTAGAATCAAAAAGAAAAATCTTTGATCAAAACTCGATTTTTAATGGCAAAGTTCGTAGTAAGCGCAGAACGGCTGAAAAGGGCCTAAATCTTATGTTTTGAGCGAAATTATCGTGTCTAATGCATTACCAATGGCATTTTTTCAAAACTTTTTTTTTCACGTTCTGACACTTTTATAAGGTGAAATACACTTAGTAGACATGTTTAGAATCAAAAAGAAAAATCTTTGATCAAAACTCGATTTTTAATGGCAAAGTTCGTAGTAAGCGCAGAACGGCTGAAAAGGGCCTAAATCTTATGTTTTGAGCGAAATTATCGTGTCTAATGCATTACCAATGGCATTTTTTCAAAACTTTTTTTTTCACGTTCTGACACTTTTATAAGGTGAAATACACTTAGTAGACATGTTTAGAATCAAAAAGAAAAATCTTTGATCAAAACTCGATTTTTAATGGCAAAGTTCGTAGTAAGCGCAGAACGGCTGAAAAGGGCCTAAATCTTATGTTTTGAGCGAAATTATCGTGTCTAATGCATTACCAATGGCATTTTTTCAAAACTTTTTTTTTCACGTTCTGACACTTTTATAAGGTGAAATACACTTAGTAGACATGTTTAGAATCAAAAAGAAAAATCTTTGATCAAAACTCGATTTTTAATGGCAAAGTTCGTAGTAAGCGCAGAACGGCTGAAAAGGGCCTAAATCTTATGTTTTGAGCGAAATTATCGTGTCTAATGCATTACCAATGGCATTTTTTCAAAACTTTTTTTTTCACGTTCTGACACTTTTATAAGGTGAAATACACTTAGTAGACATGTTTAGAATCAAAAAGAAAAATCTTTGATCAAAACTCGATTTTTAATGGCAAAGTTCGTAGTAAGCGCAGAACGGCTGAAAAGGGCCTAAATCTTATGTTTTGAGCGAAATTATCGTGTCTAATGCATTACCAATGGCATTTTTTCAAAACTTTTTTTTTCACGTTCTGACACTTTTATAAGGTGAAATACACTTAGTAGACATGTTTAGAATCAAAAAGAAAAATCTTTGATCAAAACTCGATTTTTAATGGCAAAGTTCGTAGTAAGCGCAGAACGGCTGAAAAGGGCCTAAATCTTATGTTTTGAGCGAAATTATCGTGTCTAATGCATTACCAATGGCATTTTTTCAAAACTTTTTTTTTCACGTTCTGACACTTTTATAAGGTGAAATACACTTAGTAGACATGTTTAGAATCAAAAAGAAAAATCTTTGATCAAAACTCGATTTTTAATGGCAAAGTTCGTAGTAAGCGCAGAACGGCTGAAAAGGGCCTAAATCTTATGTTTTGAGCGAAATTATCGTGTCTAATGCATTACCAATGGCATTTTTTCAAAACTTTTTTTTTCACGTTCTGACACTTTTATAAGGTGAAATACACTTAGTAGACATGTTTAGAATCAAAAAGAAAAATCTTTGATCAAAACTCGATTTTTAATGGCAAAGTTCGTAGTAAGCGCAGAACGGCTGAAAAGGGCCTAAATCTTATGTTTTGAGCGAAATTATCGTGTCTAATGCATTACCAATGGCATTTTTTCAAAACTTTTTTTTTCACGTTCTGACACTTTTATAAGGTGAAATACACTTAGTAGACATGTTTAGAATCAAAAAGAAAAATCTTTGATCAAAACTCGATTTTTAATGGCAAAGTTCGTAGTAAGCGCAGAACGGCTGAAAAGGGCCTAAATCTTATGTTTTGAGCGAAATTATCGTGTCTAATGCATTACCAATGGCATTTTTTCAAAACTTTTTTTTTCACGTTCTGACACTTTTATAAGGTGAAATACACTTAGTAGACATGTTTAGAATCAAAAAGAAAAATCTTTGATCAAAACTCGATTTTTAATGGCAAAGTTCGTAGTAAGCGCAGAACGGCTGAAAAGGGCCTAAATCTTATGTTTTGAGCGAAATTATCGTGTCTAATGCATTACCAATGGCATTTTTTCAAAACTTTTTTTTTCACGTTCTGACACTTTTATAAGGTGAAATACACTTAGTAGACATGTTTAGAATCAAAAAGAAAAATCTTTGATCAAAACTCGATTTTTAATGGCAAAGTTCGTAGTAAGCGCAGAACGGCTGAAAAGGGCCTAAATCTTATGTTTTGAGCGAAATTATCGTGTCTAATGCATTACCAATGGCATTTTTTCAAAACTTTTTTTTTCACGTTCTGACACTTTTATAAGGTGAAATACACTTAGTAGACATGTTTAGAATCAAAAAGAAAAATCTTTGATCAAAACTCGATTTTTAATGGCAAAGTTCGTAGTAAGCGCAGAACGGCTGAAAAGGGCCTAAATCTTATGTTTTGAGCGAAATTATCGTGTCTAATGCATTACCAATGGCATTTTTTCAAAACTTTTTTTTCACGTTCTGACACTTTTATAAGGTGAAATACACTTAGTAGACATGTTTAGAATCAAAAAGAAAAATCTTTGATCAAAACTCGATTTTTAATGGCAAAGTTCGTAGTAAGCGCAGAACGGCTGAAAAGGGCCTAAATCTTATGTTTTGAGCGAAATTATCGTGTCTAATGCATTACCAATGGCATTTTTTCAAAACTTTTTTTTTCACGTTCTGACACTTTTATAAGGTGAAATACACTTAGTAGACATGTTTAGAATCAAAAAGAAAAATCTTTGATCAAAACTCGATTTTTAATGGCAAAGTTCGTAGTAAGCGCAGAACGGCTGAAAAGGGCCTAAATCTTATGTTTTGAGCGAAATTATCGTGTCTAATGCATTACCAATGGCATTTTTTCAAAACTTTTTTTTTCACGTTCTGACACTTTTATAAGGTGAAATACACTTAGTAGACATGTTTAGAATCAAAAAGAAAAATCTTTGATCAAAACTCGATTTTTAATGGCAAAGTTCGTAGTAAGCGCAGAACGGCTGAAAAGGGCCTAAATCTTATGTTTTGAGCGAAATTATCGTGTCTAATGCATTACCAATGGCATTTTTTCAAAACTTTTTTTTTCACGTTCTGACACTTTTATAAGGTGAAATACACTTAGTAGACATGTTTAGAATCAAAAAGAAAAATCTTTGATCAAAACTCGATTTTTAATGGCAAAGTTCGTAGTAAGCGCAGAACGGCTGAAAAGGGCCTAAATCTTATGTTTTGAGCGAAATTATCGTGTCTAATGCATTACCAATGGCATTTTTTCAAAACTTTTTTTTTCACGTTCTGACACTTTTATAAGGTGAAATACACTTAGTAGACATGTTTAGAATCAAAAAGAAAAATCTTTGATCAAAACTCGATTTTTAATGGCAAAGTTCGTAGTAAGCGCAGAACGGCTGAAAAGGGCCTAAATCTTATGTTTTGAGCGAAATTATCGTGTCTAATGCATTACCAATGGCATTTTTTCAAAACTTTTTTTTTCACGTTCTGACACTTTTATAAGGTGAAATACACTTAGTAGACATGTTTAGAATCAAAAAGAAAAATCTTTGATCAAAACTCGATTTTTAATGGCAAAGTTCGTAGTAAGCGCAGAACGGCTGAAAAGGGCCTAAATCTTATGTTTTGAGCGAAATTATCGTGTCTAATGCATTACCAATGGCATTTTTTCAAAACTTTTTTTTCACGTTCTGACACTTTTATAAGGTGAAATACACTTAGTAGACATGTTTAGAATCAAAAAGAAAAATCTTTGATCAAAACTCGATTTTTAATGGCAAAGTTCGTAGTAAGCGCAGAACGGCTGAAAAGGGCCTAAATCTTATGTTTTGAGCGAAATTATCGTGTCTAATGCATTACCAATGGCATTTTTTCAAAACTTTTTTTTTCACGTTCTGACACTTTTATAAGGTGAAATACACTTAGTAGACATGTTTAGAATCAAAAAGAAAAATCTTTGATCAAAACTCGATTTTTAATGGCAAAGTTCGTAGTAAGCGCAGAACGGCTGAAAAGGGCCTAAATCTTATGTTTTGAGCGAAATTATCGTGTCTAATGCATTACCAATGGCATTTTTTCAAAACTTTTTTTTTCACGTTCTGACACTTTTATAAGGTGAAATACACTTAGTAGACATGTTTAGAATCAAAAAGAAAAATCTTTGATCAAAACTCGATTTTTAATGGCAAAGTTCGTAGTAAGCGCAGAACGGCTGAAAAGGGCCTAAATCTTATGTTTTGAGCGAAATTATCGTGTCTAATGCATTACCAATGGCATTTTTTCAAAACTTTTTTTTTCACGTTCTGACACTTTTATAAGGTGAAATACACTTAGTAGACATGTTTAGAATCAAAAAGAAAAATCTTTGATCAAAACTCGATTTTTAATGGCAAAGTTCGTAGTAAGCGCAGAACGGCTGAAAAGGGCCTAAATCTTATGTTTTGAGCGAAATTATCGTGTCTAATGCATTACCAATGGCATTTTTTCAAAACTTTTTTTTTCACGTTCTGACACTTTTATAAGGTGAAATACACTTAGTAGACATGTTTAGAATCAAAAAGAAAAATCTTTGATCAAAACTCGATTTTTAATGGCAAAGTTCGTAGTAAGCGCAGAACGGCTGAAAAGGGCCTAAATCTTATGTTTTGAGCGAAATTATCGTGTCTAATGCATTACCAATGGCATTTTTTCAAAACTTTTTTTTTCACGTTCTGACACTTTTATAAGGTGAAATACACTTAGTAGACATGTTTAGAATCAAAAAGAAAAATCTTTGATCAAAACTCGATTTTTAATGGCAAAGTTCGTAGTAAGCGCAGAACGGCTGAAAAGGGCCTAAATCTTATGTTTTGAGCGAAATTATCGTGTCTAATGCATTACCAATGGCATTTTTTCAAAACTTTTTTTTTCACGTTCTGACACTTTTATAAGGTGAAATACACTTAGTAGACATGTTTAGAATCAAAAAGAAAAATCTTTGATCAAAACTCGATTTTTAATGGCAAAGTTCGTAGTAAGCGCAGAACGGCTGAAAAGGGCCTAAATCTTATGTTTTGAGCGAAATTATCGTGTCTAATGCATTACCAATGGCATTTTTTCAAAACTTTTTTTTTCACGTTCTGACACTTTTATAAGGTGAAATACACTTAGTAGACATGTTTAGAATCAAAAAGAAAAATCTTTGATCAAAACTCGATTTTTAATGGCAAAGTTCGTAGTAAGCGCAGAACGGCTGAAAAGGGCCTAAATCTTATGTTTTGAGCGAAATTATCGTGTCTAATGCATTACCAATGGCATTTTTTCAAAACTTTTTTTTTCACGTTCTGACACTTTTATAAGGTGAAATACACTTAGTAGACATGTTTAGAATCAAAAAGAAAAATCTTTGATCAAAACTCGATTTTTAATGGCAAAGTTCGTAGTAAGCGCAGAACGGCTGAAAAGGGCCTAAATCTTATGTTTTGAGCGAAATTATCGTGTCTAATGCATTACCAATGGCATTTTTTCAAAACTTTTTTTTTCACGTTCTGACACTTTTATAAGGTGAAATACACTTAGTAGACATGTTTAGAATCAAAAAGAAAAATCTTTGATCAAAACTCGATTTTTAATGGCAAAGTTCGTAGTAAGCGCAGAACGGCTGAAAAGGGCCTAAATCTTATGTTTTGAGCGAAATTATCGTGTCTAATGCATTACCAATGGCATTTTTTCAAAACTTTTTTTTTCACGTTCTGACACTTTTATAAGGTGAAATACACTTAGTAGACATGTTTAGAATCAAAAAGAAAAATCTTTGATCAAAACTCGATTTTTAATGGCAAAGTTCGTAGTAAGCGCAGAACGGCTGAAAAGGGCCTAAATCTTATGTTTTGAGCGAAATTATCGTGTCTAATGCATTACCAATGGCATTTTTTCAAAACTTTTTTTTTCACGTTCTGACACTTTTATAAGGTGAAATACACTTAGTAGACATGTTTAGAATCAAAAAGAAAAATCTTTGATCAAAACTCGATTTTTAATGGCAAAGTTCGTAGTAAGCGCAGAACGGCTGAAAAGGGCCTAAATCTTATGTTTTGAGCGAAATTATCGTGTCTAATGCATTACCAATGGCATTTTTTCAAAACTTTTTTTTTCACGTTCTGACACTTTTATAAGGTGAAATACACTTAGTAGACATGTTTAGAATCAAAAAGAAAAATCTTTGATCAAAACTCGATTTTTAATGGCAAAGTTCGTAGTAAGCGCAGAACGGCTGAAAAGGGCCTAAATCTTATGTTTTGAGCGAAATTATCGTGTCTAATGCATTACCAATGGCATTTTTTCAAAACTTTTTTTTTCACGTTCTGACACTTTTATAAGGTGAAATACACTTAGTAGACATGTTTAGAATCAAAAAGAAAAATCTTTGATCAAAACTCGATTTTTAATGGCAAAGTTCGTAGTAAGCGCAGAACGGCTGAAAAGGGCCTAAATCTTATGTTTTGAGCGAAATTATCGTGTCTAATGCATTACCAATGGCATTTTTTCAAAACTTTTTTTTTCACGTTCTGACACTTTTATAAGGTGAAATACACTTAGTAGACATGTTTAGAATCAAAAAGAAAAATCTTTGATCAAAACTCGATTTTTAATGGCAAAGTTCGTAGTAAGCGCAGAACGGCTGAAAAGGGCCTAAATCTTATGTTTTGAGCGAAATTATCGTGTCTAATGCATTACCAATGGCATTTTTTCAAAACTTTTTTTTTCACGTTCTGACACTTTTATAAGGTGAAATACACTTAGTAGACATGTTTAGAATCAAAAAGAAAAATCTTTGATCAAAACTCGATTTTTAATGGCAAAGTTCGTAGTAAGCGCAGAACGGCTGAAAAGGGCCTAAATCTTATGTTTTGAGCGAAATTATCGTGTCTAATGCATTACCAATGGCATTTTTTCAAAACTTTTTTTTCACGTTCTGACACTTTTATAAGGTGAAATACACTTAGTAGACATGTTTAGAATCAAAAAGAAAAATCTTTGATCAAAACTCGATTTTTAATGGCAAAGTTCGTAGTAAGCGCAGAACGGCTGAAAAGGGCCTAAATCTTATGTTTTGAGCGAAATTATCGTGTCTAATGCATTACCAATGGCATTTTTTCAAAACTTTTTTTTTCACGTTCTGACACTTTTATAAGGTGAAATACACTTAGTAGACATGTTTAGAATCAAAAAGAAAAATCTTTGATCAAAACTCGATTTTTAATGGCAAAGTTCGTAGTAAGCGCAGAACGGCTGAAAAGGGCCTAAATCTTATGTTTTGAGCGAAATTATCGTGTCTAATGCATTACCAATGGCATTTTTTCAAAACTTTTTTTTTCACGTTCTGACACTTTTATAAGGTGAAATACACTTAGTAGACATGTTTAGAATCAAAAAGAAAAATCTTTGATCAAAACTCGATTTTTAATGGCAAAGTTCGTAGTAAGCGCAGAACGGCTGAAAAGGGCCTAAATCTTATGTTTTGAGCGAAATTATCGTGTCTAATGCATTACCAATGGCATTTTTTCAAAACTTTTTTTTTCACGTTCTGACACTTTTATAAGGTGAAATACACTTAGTAGACATGTTTAGAATCAAAAAGAAAAATCTTTGATCAAAACTCGATTTTTAATGGCAAAGTTCGTAGTAAGCGCAGAACGGCTGAAAAGGGCCTAAATCTTATGTTTTGAGCGAAATTATCGTGTCTAATGCATTACCAATGGCATTTTTTCAAAACTTTTTTTTTCACGTTCTGACACTTTTATAAGGTGAAATACACTTAGTAGACATGTTTAGAATCAAAAAGAAAAATCTTTGATCAAAACTCGATTTTTAATGGCAAAGTTCGTAGTAAGCGCAGAACGGCTGAAAAGGGCCTAAATCTTATGTTTTGAGCGAAATTATCGTGTCTAATGCATTACCAATGGCATTTTTTCAAAACTTTTTTTTTCACGTTCTGACACTTTTATAAGGTGAAATACACTTAGTAGACATGTTTAGAATCAAAAAGAAAAATCTTTGATCAAAACTCGATTTTTAATGGCAAAGTTCGTAGTAAGCGCAGAACGGCTGAAAAGGGCCTAAATCTTATGTTTTGAGCGAAATTATCGTGTCTAATGCATTACCAATGGCATTTTTTCAAAACTTTTTTTTTCACGTTCTGACACTTTTATAAGGTGAAATACACTTAGTAGACATGTTTAGAATCAAAAAGAAAAATCTTTGATCAAAACTCGATTTTTAATGGCAAAGTTCGTAGTAAGCGCAGAACGGCTGAAAAGGGCCTAAATCTTATGTTTTGAGCGAAATTATCGTGTCTAATGCATTACCAATGGCATTTTTTCAAAACTTTTTTTTTCACGTTCTGACACTTTTATAAGGTGAAATACACTTAGTAGACATGTTTAGAATCAAAAAGAAAAATCTTTGATCAAAACTCGATTTTTAATGGCAAAGTTCGTAGTAAGCGCAGAACGGCTGAAAAGGGCCTAAATCTTATGTTTTGAGCGAAATTATCGTGTCTAATGCATTACCAATGGCATTTTTTCAAAACTTTTTTTTTCACGTTCTGACACTTTTATAAGGTGAAATACACTTAGTAGACATGTTTAGAATCAAAAAGAAAAATCTTTGATCAAAACTCGATTTTTAATGGCAAAGTTCGTAGTAAGCGCAGAACGGCTGAAAAGGGCCTAAATCTTATGTTTTGAGCGAAATTATCGTGTCTAATGCATTACCAATGGCATTTTTTCAAAACTTTTTTTTTCACGTTCTGACACTTTTATAAGGTGAAATACACTTAGTAGACATGTTTAGAATCAAAAAGAAAAATCTTTGATCAAAACTCGATTTTTAATGGCAAAGTTCGTAGTAAGCGCAGAACGGCTGAAAAGGGCCTAAATCTTATGTTTTGAGCGAAATTATCGTGTCTAATGCATTACCAATGGCATTTTTTCAAAACTTTTTTTTTCACGTTCTGACACTTTTATAAGGTGAAATACACTTAGTAGACATGTTTAGAATCAAAAAGAAAAATCTTTGATCAAAACTCGATTTTTAATGGCAAAGTTCGTAGTAAGCGCAGAACGGCTGAAAAGGGCCTAAATCTTATGTTTTGAGCGAAATTATCGTGTCTAATGCATTACCAATGGCATTTTTTCAAAACTTTTTTTTTCACGTTCTGACACTTTTATAAGGTGAAATACACTTAGTAGACATGTTTAGAATCAAAAAGAAAAATCTTTGATCAAAACTCGATTTTTAATGGCAAAGTTCGTAGTAAGCGCAGAACGGCTGAAAAGGGCCTAAATCTTATGTTTTGAGCGAAATTATCGTGTCTAATGCATTACCAATGGCATTTTTTCAAAACTTTTTTTTTCACGTTCTGACACTTTTATAAGGTGAAATACACTTAGTAGACATGTTTAGAATCAAAAAGAAAAATCTTTGATCAAAACTCGATTTTTAATGGCAAAGTTCGTAGTAAGCGCAGAACGGCTGAAAAGGGCCTAAATCTTATGTTTTGAGCGAAATTATCGTGTCTAATGCATTACCAATGGCATTTTTTCAAAACTTTTTTTTTCACGTTCTGACACTTTTATAAGGTGAAATACACTTAGTAGACATGTTTAGAATCAAAAAGAAAAATCTTTGATCAAAACTCGATTTTTAATGGCAAAGTTCGTAGTAAGCGCAGAACGGCTGAAAAGGGCCTAAATCTTATGTTTTGAGCGAAATTATCGTGTCTAATGCATTACCAATGGCATTTTTTCAAAACTTTTTTTTTCACGTTCTGACACTTTTATAAGGTGAAATACACTTAGTAGACATGTTTAGAATCAAAAAGAAAAATCTTTGATCAAAACTCGATTTTTAATGGCAAAGTTCGTAGTAAGCGCAGAACGGCTGAAAAGGGCCTAAATCTTATGTTTTGAGCGAAATTATCGTGTCTAATGCATTACCAATGGCATTTTTTCAAAACTTTTTTTTTCACGTTCTGACACTTTTATAAGGTGAAATACACTTAGTAGACATGTTTAGAATCAAAAAGAAAAATCTTTGATCAAAACTCGATTTTTAATGGCAAAGTTCGTAGTAAGCGCAGAACGGCTGAAAAGGGCCTAAATCTTATGTTTTGAGCGAAATTATCGTGTCTAATGCATTACCAATGGCATTTTTTCAAAACTTTTTTTTTCACGTTCTGACACTTTTATAAGGTGAAATACACTTAGTAGACATGTTTAGAATCAAAAAGAAAAATCTTTGATCAAAACTCGATTTTTAATGGCAAAGTTCGTAGTAAGCGCAGAACGGCTGAAAAGGGCCTAAATCTTATGTTTTGAGCGAAATTATCGTGTCTAATGCATTACCAATGGCATTTTTTCAAAACTTTTTTTTTCACGTTCTGACACTTTTATAAGGTGAAATACACTTAGTAGACATGTTTAGAATCAAAAAGAAAAATCTTTGATCAAAACTCGATTTTTAATGGCAAAGTTCGTAGTAAGCGCAGAACGGCTGAAAAGGGCCTAAATCTTATGTTTTGAGCGAAATTATCGTGTCTAATGCATTACCAATGGCATTTTTTCAAAACTTTTTTTTTCACGTTCTGACACTTTTATAAGGTGAAATACACTTAGTAGACATGTTTAGAATCAAAAGAAAAATCTTTGATCAAAACTCGATTTTTAATGGCAAAGTTCGTAGTAAGCGCAGAACGGCTGAAAAGGGCCTAAATCTTATGTTTTGAGCGAAATTATCGTGTCTAATGCATTACCAATGGCATTTTTTCAAAACTTTTTTTTTCACGTTCTGACACTTTTATAAGGTGAAATACACTTAGTAGACATGTTTAGAATCAAAAAGAAAAATCTTTGATCAAAACTCGATTTTTAATGGCAAAGTTCGTAGTAAGCGCAGAACGGCTGAAAAGGGCCTAAATCTTATGTTTTGAGCGAAATTATCGTGTCTAATGCATTACCATGGCATTTTTTCAAAACTTTTTTTTTCACGTTCTGACACTTTTATAAGGTGAAATACACTTAGTAGACATGTTTAGAATCAAAAAGAAAATCTTTGATCAAAACTCGATTTTTAATGGCAAAGTTCGTAGTAAGCGCAGAACGGCTGAAAAGGGCCTAAATCTTATGTTTTTTATCGTGTCTAATGCATTACCAATGGCATTTTTTCAAAACTTTTTTTTCCACGTTCTGACACTTTTATAAGGTGAAATACACTTAGTAGACATGTTTAGAATCAAAAAGAAAAATCTTTGATCAAAACTCGATTTTTAATGGCAAAGTTCGTAGTAAGCGCAGAACGGCTGAAAAGGGCCTAAATCTTATGTTTTGAGCGAAATTATCGTGTCTAATGCATTACCAATGGCATTTTTTTCAAAACTTTTTTTTTCACGTTCTGACACTTTTATAAGGTGAAATACACTTAGTAGACATGTTTAGAATCAAAAAGAAAAATCTTTGATCAAAACTCGATTTTTAATGGCAAAGTTCGTAGTAAGCGCAGAACGGCTGAAAAGGGCCTAAATCTTATGTTTTGAGCGAAATTATCGTGTCTAATGCATTACCAATGGCATTTTTTCAAAACTTTTTTTTTCACGTTCTGACACTTTTATAAGGTGAAATACACTTAGTAGACATGTTTAGAATCAAAAAGAAAAATCTTTGATCAAAACTCGATTTTTAATGGCAAAGTTCGTAGTAAGCGCAGAACGGCTGAAAAGGGCCTAAATCTTATGTTTTGAGCGAAATTATCGTGTCTAATGCATTACCAATGGCATTTTTTCAAAACTTTTTTTTTCACGTTCTGACACTTTTATAAGGTGAAATACACTTAGTAGACATGTTTAGAATCAAAAGAAAAATCTTTGATCAAAACTCGATTTTTAATGGCAAAGTTCGTAGTAAGCGCAGAACGGCTGAAAAGGGCCTAAATCTTATGTTTTGAGCGAAATTATCGTGTCTAATGCATTACCAATGGCATTTTTTCAAAACTTTTTTTTTCACGTTCTGACACTTTTATAAGGTGAAATACACTTAGTAGACATGTTTAGAATCAAAAAGAAAAATCTTTGATCAAAACTCGATTTTTAATGGCAAAGTTCGTAGTAAGCGCAGAACGGCTGAAAAGGGCCTAAATCTTATGTTTTGAGCGAAATTATCGTGTCTAATGCATTACCAATGGCATTTTTTCAAAACTTTTTTTTTCACGTTCTGACACTTTTATAAGGTGAAATACACTTAGTAGACATGTTTAGAATCAAAAAGAAAATCTTTGATCAAAACTCGATTTTTAATGGCAAAGTTCGTAGTAAGCGCAGAACGGCTGAAAAGGGCCTAAATCTTATGTTTTGAGCGAAATTATCGTGTCTAATGCATTACCAATGGCATTTTTTTTCAAAACTTTTTTTTCACGTTCTGACACTTTTATAAGGTGAAATACACTTAGTAGACATGTTTAGAATCAAAAAGAAAAATCTTTGATCAAAACTCGATTTTTAATGGCAAAGTTCGTAGTAAGCGCAGAACGGCTGAAAGGGCCTAAATCTTATGTTTGAGCGAAATTATCGTGTCTAATGCATTACCAATGGCATTTTTTCAAAACTTTTTTTTCACGTTCTGACACTTTTATAAGGTGAAATACACTTAGTAGACATGTTTAGAATCAAAAGAAAAATCTTTGATCAAAACTCGATTTTTAATGGCAAAGTTCGTAGTAAGCGCAGAACGGCTGAAAAGGGCCTAAATCTTATGTTTTGAGCGAAATTATCGTGTCTAATGCATTACCAATGGCATTTTTTCAAAACTTTTTTTTTCACGTTCTGACACTTTTATAAGGTGAAATACACTTAGTAGACATGTTTAGAATCAAAAGAAAAATCTTTGATCAAAACTCGATTTTTAATGGCAAAGTTCGTAGTAAGCGCAGAACGGCTGAAAAGGGCCTAAATCTTATGTTTTGAGCGAAATTATCGTGTCTAATGCATTACCAATGGCATTTTTTCAAAACTTTTTTTTCACGTTCTGACACTTTTATAAGGTGAAATACACTTAGTAGACATGTTTAGAATCAAAAGAAAAATCTTTGATCAAAACTCGATTTTTAATGGCAAAGTTCGTAGTAAGCGCAGAACGGCTGAAAAGGGCCTAAATCTTATGTTTTGAGCGAAATTATCGTGTCTAATGCATTACCAATGGCATTTTTTTCAAAACTTTTTTTTCACGTTCTGACACTTTTATAAGGTGAAATACACTTAGTAGACATGTTTAGAATCAAAAAGAAAAATCTTTGATCAAAACTCGATTTTTAATGCAAAGG